>CABEEJ010003982.1:0-37168 GCA_901482245.1 Timema douglasi
CCTCGACCGGTCCGTCACGAGCACGACAAACCGATAGTGCTACGCTCTATCGGAATATATCTGTCCCAAGCAGCCTGTGCACAGCGTTAACTTACACCCTTAATCCAATTTAATTCTAGAACAGACATGGTACAAGGCTCCTGATAGTTAGTAACAATGATAGTGTAATCCACATTTTTATCAAAATAATTATTCATCGATCACTAGTATCGATAATTGTCCTTTTAATTTTTTCAAGCAGATATTCTACCAAATGAGTTAAGGTTTACTCATTTATTTCAAGTATTAATTTAATATCAAAGCTAGTCTAATCTAACTGGATTAGTGTAGTCAGTTCACGGTAATTTTGGTTGTCTTTTATATAAAATCAATTTGGTAGGCTGATAAATATATGATTGTTTTTTAGTTGGGATATTCTAGACTCTAGAGTGAATAAACTATCTCAAAACTCATTATTATTGAATGAAAGTTAAAGGGTTTTAGTAAATTTTTATGCTGATGAAGACATTGATTACCAAAAAGATTTTTCTGCTTTTCTAACATGCGGTACCTATAATCGGTCTTGTACATATTCAGTCACGAAAATTACTAAAATTGAAAAGTAAAGCTAAGCACGATTCTAGCACTACAAACGATCTACGAGTATAACCACGTATCCGCCCATTAAGTTGTATAGCTCTGCAGTTAAAGTATTGGTTTAAAACTTAATCCATTTGGCATATTAAATTGAATTTATAATATAATTGCCAGGAAAACTTAAATAAAGAATGTTCATAGTACCAGAATGATCATGAAGAGCATTAAAAATATACTGTAATTGCTTTGAGCCATTTTAAGAATATGAATTTAAAATATTTCAATTTATGAATAAATTATAGTTTGTGTGTTACTTTAGAAAACATAATATGGGCCTTTAAATTAATTGTTCTAATATTAGTGGTGCTTGATAATCCTTAGGTGCGCTGTCATCGCACCGGTTGTAGATCTTTTCCTAAATCTTAGAGACTGTGTTTGTTGTTCTGTATTGTCTAGTTTTCTTTAAGCGGGAAAATAATAAAAAAATGGAAACTAGGAAGAAATGTTTTAAATATGTTTATGATAGTAGTGAAGAAGACTCAGGTAGTAGGTTTATTCAACATTTATTAAATTATAATAATTTAGTACAACATTCCAAATTATAACTCCTATTACTCATGTAGAGATAACAAAAAATGTGTGTATGTGTTATATTAGAAACAACTTGGTGGTCTCAAATGATAATACACAATCGAATTTAACCTTCCTGGAAAATAAAATTAATATATTAATACAAAAACAACCTTATAATTGGTGACTTGAATATTAATGTTAAAGACTTAAATTAGATGTCTCATGAATATCTAGACTTATTAGCTACAAATGAATATAAATGTATTAACACCCACTACCTAACTAGAATATGTAATACATCCGAATCAATTACTGACCAATTTATAACAAACTTGATTAATAATACATATAAAATATATAGCATACTGTTACTAGACCAATAATACTTTATCAAAATGAAAAATCTAGAGATAACTTAATTTATAAACAAAACTTCTTAAATTTAAGAAACAGGGTCACAAACTTATGAAGAGCATTACTGAAAAAAACTACACAAACAATAAGTTTGACATAGCATTAGGGGACATAAGAGAAACGTTCTTAGTTATTAACAACACTCTTGGTAAAACCAATAAGACATCCCAACAGGTTATTAAAAACATTACAGATAACTAGCAAAAATATCATTACCAATGACCCAACTGATATTGGAAATATTTTCAATAACTACTTTATAAACATTGGTCCAGAATTGGCTAAAAAATATTAAAAACGTTGGATCTGTACTAAACTTATCTAAAAAAGAAAACAATGAAAGATTAAGTGAATTTAAAAAGATGGACATTTCAATACTGCTCTCTATAATAAACTCCCTCCTCAACAATTGTCTGCCAGAGAATGATAATATAACAACTATATTTATAAAACTAGTAAAGGAAAGTCTAAGTCCTATATTCTGATAAAAAATTAGCAAGGCTCAAAATTCTTTAGTGACTTAACAAATAATGTGTGGCATTCCTCAAGGTTCAATCCTTGGACCCCCATTATTTTCTTAGTTTTTATAAATGATTTACACAAAAGTAATTTGAATGGACACATTCAGCTTTTTGCAGATGACACTTGCTTATATTATGAGAATATTGATTTAATTGTTCTACTAAATAATGTTCAATTCAACATCCCACCATTGCTAGGTTGGAGTCATACCAATAAACTTTCTATTAATTTAAAAAAAAACAACTAAACTTATCTTATTCTCGAAACCTAACCACAAAAGAATAATAAAAAAGAAAATTTATTATTATTTAGCCCCCCCGTCTTCCTACCCGTTCAGGTTATACACTTTAAGTACTATTACGCTAAGGGATTAGGAATTGGGAAAGTTGAGTTAGAGGAAGTGAACCCGCATTTGCGTGGAGGGAGAGTGGGAAACCATTTAGGAAAAACCACCCCCAGTTCACCCGACCGAGATTCGAACCTTGATCTCCCCGGCCTCATTAGTCGAGCAGCTCAATACGACTAGCGCTTTAGCCAACTACGCCACCGAGGCGGCTAAAATAAAGAAAGAAAATAATCATGGAAAATGAGATGCTGGAATTTGTAGACTTTATTAATTATCTGGGCCTAACTATTAGCATCTCATGGGTCAGCCACATAAATAATATAACAAAACAACTAATTTATTTTGCTGGAGCATTAAGCTGATGTGCCAATGCGTTAACTAATCCAGTAAAAAGAACTCTTTTATTTTTCTTTGGTACACTCATATCTAATATATATGAGTAATATTTGGGATTTTGCAGCCAAATTGAGACTTAAAAGACTATCTACACTCCAAAATAGAATAATTAGATCACTATATCAATTACCTGTCAAAGAATATAGAACTACTAAAATTTATACATATTTGGATTTAATTCCTCTTGATATACTGATTATCTAACAAAAAGGCATTCTTGCCTACAGAGTAAATAAAAATAAACTTAAAGTACCCACATATTAGAATTCCTTCAGTCTTGTCATCAATCATACTAGAAGCTCACTTAAAGTATATCATGAATCTTTTAACACTAAATTATGGAACAAATTCAACTTTAAATAAAATTACACCCGCCTCAGTGGCGTAGTTGGCTAACGTGCTTGTCGTGTTGAGCTCGACTGCTGAGGACAGGGAGATCGAGGGTCGAATCTCGGTCAGGTGAACTGGGGGTGGTTTTTCCTAAATGGTTTTTCACTCTCCCTCTAACCCGCCTCATTGGCGTAGTTGGCTAACGTGCTTGTCGTGTTGAGCTCAACTGCTGAGGACTGGGAGATCGAGGTTCGAATCTCGGTCGGGTGAACTGGGGGTGGTTTTTCCTAAATGGTTTTCCACTCTCCCTCTACTCAAATGCGGGCTCACTTCCTCTAATTCAACCTTCCAAATTCCTAATCCATTAGAGTAATTAGTACTTAAAGCGTATAACCCGAGTGGATAGTAAGACGCGGTGCTAAGTATTATTATTGTTATTAAATAAAATTACTACAATATATAATGCAATTCCAACAGATATCACTGACTTAGGCCTATTTGAACTGACAGATTTAATTATTTTTTCTTTTAAATATATTACAATTTTTTTCTTTGCCAATGAACAACTTTAAACCCAACATATTAAAATTATGTAAAGTTTTTGACCACCTCTCCTCTATTTATAATTGAAATAGGTCTACAATACTGTAAAATACTTCACTTAAGTCTCATCCTATTTACTTGCCTTTTTTCACAAATTATTCTAATGAATTCATATTTTTTCAGTAAATATTTTAAAATCTATTATTATTTCCCTGTATATATACCTACATGTATTGTTTATTATTGTAATACTAATTAATTTTTTTAAATTTTTATTATTATCTCAAAGAATTGTCTTATTAATTATTTGTATTTTATTTTTATTTTTTATACGTATGCTTTTTTTTTTATTCTTATCTCACATTTATTGATAAAATGTATTCATTAATTTTGTCAACATATATTTCAAATTATCTTATCTGTAACATTGTACATACTGGTACTGCTTTATATTATGTTTTGTGTATTTGTTTAAAAACTTTTTTTTTGTTTTATTTTATTTTATGATAAAATATTCATAATGTCTTTTAATCTTTTAAAATTCAAACCAATGTAAAATTTCAATTATTATAAATCCATAGTCTGGATCATTTAATTAATTATCAAATAATAATATTTTTTGCCATACCAATTAAACACTTTTTCTTATTAGTAATCCTTTAAACAACTAACATATATTGATACAAATACTTTTTATTTTTATCAAAGTTCAAGACTGTAGTTCTTTAATTCATAGAGATTAACATACAAGGATTAAATAAACTTGTCATGGAAGGATCTTCATTCTTGGCCTTAATATAATATGAAAGTCTATGAATAAAACAAGATTAAACTTAAATAGTAGCTCACCTTTGCTAAACATTCTAAAATTGCTTCAGATGGAAAAAGTTTCCATATTAATGTACCCAGGGTCATCTGCAAGCACAGGTCCCCATCTCAAATTTTCATATTGTGGCTATACATGTATAAAAGATTGGCATTGCCTTAAAAAAAAAATTTCAAGATATTTGACAGTTGTAATGAATTAGATTGAAACATTTTAAAATATAAATTTGAGAGCAAAAATATTACATTAATTATTTCATACTAAAAAATTAGCGGTAACCTATGGTAATGGTTTAAGCCGTAACTTTCTCAAAAGACTGAACTGTCGATAACAGGGAGATCGGGGGTTTGAATCCTGGGCGAGTGCACTAAAGTTTTTTTTTTCCAAAGGTTTTCCACTTTCCATGAAAATGTGAGTACACTTCCTCTAAATTAAACTTTTCACATCTCTCAACAGTAAATAACATACTTTAATCATTTATTTATTCCTTCGAACAAAGATTTTATTTTTTCTGAATGTCTTCACTGTCTTGTTAACTACATTATTGAGGGAAAAGGTGACGTGACTCCAATTTCTCCCCTCCTCTCCTGCCTCCCTAACAACATCTATTTTCTTGTTTAGTTTATTTTTAAGTTGTATAAACTTGCTATTTCCGGCATGACCAAAAAATTTATCATTGGTTCCCCTTTCACTGTGATGAATCGACGACTCGAGGCCTGGGTGTTATGTCTGCTCTAAATTTAATTTAATTTTATAAATTGTGTGCTGATAAAATCAGTCGGTTCAACGAAGTGTACATACAATAGCCCCATGGCTTCTTTGGTGCTGATTGACAGCTCACATCTGACTTCTGACAGTCAACATTTAGGTATAATACCTAAATTTTGACCGTCAGAAGTGACAGTTGCTAAACACATGTTTTTACAGATAATATGGTTCGGCGTAGGGATACATAATTTGGTCTGGTAGCTTTTCAAAGCTTTTAGCTGTCAGCTGTAAACTGTCAGTCAGCACCAAAGAAGCCATGAGGCTACTGTACAATACCTAGCAAATAAATAAAATTAACTATAGTAGAGGTTATAATTACTAAGTTTTATTTATTATTTTTTCAGTTGAAACTTGTAAGGTATCAACAAGAAAAAACAAAAATAAAATATATACCAAAAATACAGTCTCTGAAGACAAAAATGAGGACGCTGAAGATGAAGATAAAGATGGACCTGAAGAAGGAATAGAAGACAAGGAAAACCATGAGGATAGTGTCGGCTATAAACCAACAGGTAATATACCAAATATTAACATTGAATGTACGTTGGGCTTGATCGAATAAATTGAAAAATGACACCTGAACACGGGACTTGCCTTAGCGTGCCAATGCTCTACCAATGAGCTATCTCAGGATTTTTTAAAAGCTCAGAGTCATTAATCGTATAGCGTTTCTTTCTTACATGTTTTGGCTTTGTCGTGTGGCTCAAATTAGATGAGTTGAGTTGTTTCTTGTTGTGCAATTTGAGTAAGAGCTATTAAATGTACATATTGTATAAATAAATACAAATAAGCTGTTAAACTTGATGTGTATTCTCTTAGGATCCTGTGGCCTAGGGGTAAGGTGTCGGATTTCTGTGCTGGGGTCCGGGGTTCAATCCTTGGTCCCGGCACAGATTTATCTGATTGCCAAACCTTTCCTTCACCTCTGACAAGACATCTTGTGAATGTGGGGAATGCCAGGCCTCTACCGTGGTTCGAATTCCACGTTAAACTGTAGGTCACAATCACCCTACCACTACACATTAGCGTAAGTGCGTATAACCCGAACGGGTAGTAAGACGCGGTGCTAATAATAATAATAATGATAATCTTAGGATCCTGTGCTAACAAGTAACACCATGGACTTCTTTAAAACAAATTTAAGAAAATAACTTTAGAACTTTTTACTTTATTACTTAAAGTGAATTTACTTTTTATCATATCACTAGCCAAAAGGTCAGTATTCATACACTCACATCAAGCCAATTTCACAATGACTAATCCTTACTCGCCCTTAGTGAGCTTATTTCTCTAGTATAGGGATGGGACCCTCAAATACCTCGAATCCTTGAGGATATTTGAGGATACATGAAAGTTTCAGATTAGCAACTCTAATCCTAAAAAAAAAAATCTTAGTTTTTCAATTGAAATTTGTTTTAAAACTCTATTACTACCTGTTGATGTGGCTTAGCTCCAACATAATTATAGGACAAACTCAACAACCGAACCGCCCCAGATCATAAAGTTTTAAAACACCTTTTCTTAGCACCGCGTCTTACTACCCATTCAGATTATATACAAATATACTAATTACGCTAATGGTTTTAGGGATGAGGAAGATTATTTTTATATGAATTGTACCCGCACTTGCATGGAGGGAGAGTGTAAAAATATTTAGGAAAAACCACCCTCAGTACACCCGGCCGAGATTCAAACCTCTATCTCCCCGTCCTCTACAGTCTAGTCTTCTGTGAAACTGACGCTTTAGACCATTCAACCACTGAGGCTGTTATTTTAACACTTGAATGAATGTATGAATGGGATCGTGAGTGGATTTTATGAAGTTTCTTTTCTTTAACATTTAGTATTTTTATTTTATATTATTCCATTATTTTTCTATTTCCTCTGAGGTTCATAGCTTTTTATCTAAGATTTGAATTCAATATTCGAAAGTTAAATGAAGATTCACATTCATTAAATGGTGTATTCGACCCAACTATGGTATTTAAATTAAAATAAGAGTTTAACTGTACTATACTAATTGATAAAAATATTTTCTCTCTTTAATAGTATGTTAACTAATAAATTAAAATCATGTTGTAAGATTGTAATTTTTTTTCTTAGATTTGTATTTATTAATTTTATTGAGATTCATATTATGCCATTTATTTCATTTCAGGTCTGTTTGAGAAAGGAAACATTTCAGGTCCTAATGTATTTGGGTTCAGGACGCCCAAGAAGAAAAACGCTATGGCGGAGAAAGCGGCTATATCTGCTAGTATGGTGTCCACTCCAAGCCCTGGGAGCAGCTCGAGAAATAAGCCCAGCACACCTAAGTCATACACGTTAAGCCCCAAGACACCTCAAACACCCAAAACCCCCCGATTGTCCAGTGTAATACAATCATCTCGATCACTGAATACACCACAGACGCCCCATACACCACAAAGAATTGGGGTCCCTCTAGAAACGATAGCAAACACTCCATACAATCTTCGAAGGAGATTCAAATCAGGTGAGTTTAACCTTTTTCATATTTTAGACGACAGATATTCCTGTACTCATCGCAAGACATTTTAAGGATAATCAGGTCTCGTAGATTATGGTAGGCAGGACATGCAACGCGAATCGGAGATTCTAGAACCTTGCTCAGGTACTGACTGGCAAACCCAATGGGACGAGACATGGCCATCTTTATAGCTACAGGCCAGAATGTTAAATGTGGCAACTCTGCTTATGATGTAATGAGGCCTTGCAATGTACGGGTTCTTACAGAGAATTATGTGAATATTTACAGTTTTCTTCATTTAAAAACTGATGAGTCACTTTTAACGGTACCGACACTTAATATAAACATGTTTGACATGCATCATAACAAAAATACTTTAGAGGTTGAAAAATATAACAAATAAACAAGTAAATAATAATTTTAAAATAAATTTGCAAAGTAAGGTTTATGTGCTGCTCACAAACACAATTAGAATATTATGATGAAAATTACAGAATTGCACTTACTCGAAGCCTAGAAAGAGCATTTATTGTTGCACTAATCCAAAATTACTGGGTTCAATCTCCACGTCCAAGTGGACTGTATAGAACTATCTCAAGATAGGGATAGGTGGCATACTTTTGTGAGGCATGAATGAACTTTAGTGTCTCTAATGCCATATAGTAAGTAAGTAAACTATTTAACATTAAATATTATTTGTAATTTTTTAGAGGAACTCGCTTTGGTGGTGGGTCATTTTCACAATAGACTGAACTGGTGATGTTGAGGGGGTTGGATTTTGAATCCTGGTCAGGTGTACTGAGGCTGGTTTTACCGAAACGATTTTCCACTCCCTCCACGCAAATGCCTGTACATTTCCTCTAAATTCAACATTCCTCATTCCTAATACATTATATTAATTAGTTTAATTAGTGAATAGACATATATAACATGAACTAGTAGTAAAACGTGGCGTAAAAAAAACTAATTTTAAGCTAGCACTGAAAAGTATTTTTTTTTATAATAATATGGTAAAGACAATAATTATAAAGGTTGTGAATGAGGAGGGTAGGCTAGGAAAAATGAATCAGTATTAGCATAGGGAGGAGAAAACCACGTGTTTATTACTTCTTCCTTATCTATGATTGTTTATTCACTTTGTTTTTTAACATTCAAACTTTTCTTTATTTTGTAAACTTAAGTGTTTCTAAACTTTTTTATACATAAGTTATACATTTTATAGAGTTGTGGTTTCTAATTTAATGAATGTTGTAAAGTGTTTATGTTAGGTTCTTCTGTTCAAAGCATCAAAAATAGGAATTTTTGAAGAAAAAAAACACCCAAATTAATGGGTAACTATTTTTTTTGGTGTATATTTTTTGTATTTTGTAATGGGTTTTTACATTATAATTTAAAATAAAAAAATAGTCATTTTTGAAAAAAAAAAATTGGTCAGCTAATGGTTTAATGTACTTGACAGATAATCCCACCTCAACCTTCCCATAAACTGCAAGCTTGACTAACATTTAAAACTATGTGACCACTGGTGTGCGCTATTTGGTTTATCCCCAACGCTTTTATTATTTATATTTTTCAGCTATAAGTCGGATGGCTGCGTGTCAAGAAGACGACGTGAGTGACATATCTGTGAGCGGCAGCGAATACAATCTCAGCAGTGACGAAGGTGACAGCTCGTCAGAGAGGAGCGGTGACAAGGAGGATGATAGGTCGTCAGAGGGGAGCAAGGGAAGTGATTCCTCCTCCTGTTTAGGAAATCTCGGCACAACTTCAGTCTCGACCAGGTCTCGGGCGGTCGACAGAGCCCCACTGACATCTACCAAGAAAAGAAGGAAAGACATCAGCAGTGTGAGGTTTTTATAATTTGCCTTCGGGCGACATAAACTATCAGCCGTGCTCCCCTTGCAGTTGCACAATCTACTAAAAATTATCTTAATGTTAACCAGATACTCCATTTGACAAAAGACGTGTTAATTAATTTGCCTCGAGCTATTAACAGCTTAACTTTGGCAAGAGTTGGGGTCAGTTTTGTTTTTGCAAGTTTATTCAAAATTAAAACGTGTAAAAGTATTTTTACCATCAATATGTTGAACGTTGATTCACCCTATAACAAAGAAGTTGAAGTGGGCAACCAAGGGTGTTTTTAAATTTGTGGTTTAACATTTTAAATACTCTATTCTATCAACATTTCCTCCACGTCACTGTTATATATTTGATTGACACATTTATTTTTGTCAGCTTGGCTCCTCTTGTATCATCATGTATGACACATTCAGCTAGCTCTTAAACAGGTTACTCGGAGTAGAGCAGTAGGTGCACAAAGCCAGAGGAGCAGGGCTCCCATCCATGTCTGATGAGATCTCGGATAGCTTGGTCGCTACAGGGGTGTACGAAGTCAACTTGTTCAATTCGAAGCGAACTTGAATCGAATATATGAAATATTCTTGAAGCAGGATTGAATATTTTCTTTTAGTTGTTTTGTGATTGAAAAAATATAATATTTTGATTATTTAGGTTACTTTATGCACTAAAATGACTTGTAAAATGTTTTAGTGCACATTATTGTTTATAATATTTCGTGTTACTCTTACAAATCAAGCTATTATCACAACATGCAATTCAATTTCTTCAGATTTTTTCATACTAATATTATATTGTAATGTACAAAATAGCTCAAAATGGCTATAATCGAACATAAATGGAGTATTTTATCTGTCAATATTTTTAATTGGTGAAGCTTTAAAGCCAGAATTTGTTTCGAAACTTTGCACACCCCTTTTGACCTAAAAAAAACATTAAAAAAACATGTTGTAAAGTTTTACTTGTTTCTTAACATGGTGGCTTCATACAGGGAAAACCTGGGAATTTTTGGATCACAGGGAAATGTCAGCGAATTTAACTAAAAATAACGAAAAGTCAGGGAATTAAAAAAAATATGCCTAAACAATCCTATTAATTTTGCAACTAAACACTAAAACAAAAGTTAATAATACCTAAATAAAATAACATTTTAATTTTTTTAAATACCTGATAAAATCGTTTATGTTTAGTGGATACAAACTTTTTTAATATGTGATTAATAATAAATAAAACAAAAGTCATCATCCTCCATTAAAACTGGAAAAACGTAGTCATGGAAAATTGAAAAATGTTGCCTGGAATACCTGGAAAAGTCAGGGAATTTTGTAAAATATGTTTTGTAGCCACCCTGATTTAAAAATGTGTTAATTATCTTATAATCATCATCATCATCATCATCATCATCATCATTAACTGTCCTTCCACCATTCATCATCATTTATTTGCTTCCATTTCTCTCATCACACTTGCACTTATCTGCTCATCCAGTTTCTTTCTTGGTCTTCCTTACAATATTTTCCATTCTCATTACGTGACTATACCATCTCATCCTTGATTCCTCTACTCATTATCATCATAATCATCACCACCACCTGTGGCTGGGTCCATTTAATAAAATGCCTGCATCTTCCTCTAGCCTTCCACCATTCTTCCTCCTTTAATCACTTTCATTCTTCTCCTCTCACTTATACTCTCTCTCTCTCTCTCTCTCTCTCTGTTGTCTGCTCCTTCCATCTCTTTCATAGCCTCCTCAACTATCTCATTTTAACTATCTTGGAGTTTTTCATATTCATATATGTCTTCTAGGTACCAGAAATGGAGGATTACTTCTCTAGATCGAGTAGCAAGTCGGTGACATCCAACCACACCTTGAATCGTTTGAAGACCCCTCGTCTGGCGCAAGGGCGGTTGCAGCATCTTCTAGGGAAAATTGAACCGTCGCACAAGAACGCTATAAATTCCCTGTGCAAAGAGCACGAGTCTCAGTTCCACAAGTGGATGTTAGCTCTGAGGTGAAACTAGATATTAAATATAATACATTACAGGGAAATCAAACTTTTGGCACGGATAACTTTTGTTAACGAGGATTCGTTTAAATATGTCATCTCTATCAACTGTTTTTGAGCCTGTGGCTGGGTCAATTTAATGTAATTCCTCCATTTTCCTTTGTCTTTCAACCTTTCATTCTCCTTTATTTTAGGAATATGAAGCTATGACAGGCCTACCAAGTCGGCAGTGGAAAATAATATATCGCTTGAATGAAACACTGACCCAGGCCACAGGCTGAAAATAGTTATGGATGTAAAAAAAAATCCTTTATTTACTTTCATTCTTTTCCTTTCTCTCACATTTTCTGTTACATCCTCATTCCATTTCTTTCATGGTCTTCCTTCCAGTCTTTTCCCTCCAAATTTCAACTTCATCATTCTCCATAGGATTCGTTTATTTTCCATCCTCGTTACATGACCCCTGGATATAGGCTTGATGTTTTAAATGGGACCTTGCTATCTGGAGGCGTATCACTGAAGGAAATGTCAGTTTGTTCTAAAAAAAAAAAGTTGGTACCCCTCATCAAAATTAAGAGTGTGTGCAGGTGTGCAGAAGCATCTTTCATTTCTAATCTAGTTTTATTGCAAACATTGAGTTTTAGTCGATTCATATGAATGGTCCATTCATGAACCATGTAATCAAACATACATTTTTAAGAATGATGAATTTTCATGAAAAAGTTAGTATCAAACAAACATTTAAGAAAACCAATTAAATTAACCCCTCTACGAATGTCGCATGGTTTAAGGCACAACTATCGTAATAGACTTGACAGCCGATGATGTGAGGGGGATCCTGGTTTGATCCTGGTCAGGTGAACTGAAGGAAGTTTTCCTTAAATGATTTTCCACTCTCCCGCCATGCAAATTCGAATACACTTCCTCTAAATTCAACCTTCGTCATTCCTAACACATTAGCATAGTACTCAGTACATATGTGTCTGTCCCTAATTAATAGCAAGCTGTACTAATTTTTTTTTTTTAATATTGATCTTTATTTAAGTGACTGTACTTGGTTTTTTTTAGGGAAGGCTTCAGTGTGATACTCTATGGAGTTGGATCTAAAAGAATTTTACTACAGAGATTTCAAGATGAATGTTTACAAGATAAACCAGTTTTAATGGTGAACGGTTTCTTCCCTAGTCTCACCATTAAAGAGGTAGCCTAATAATTTATAAACATAAAATATATATTACCAAAGAATTAGAGGTCTTTCACGTATAATGTAAGCATCTTAAGGAGGAACGGAGGTTCGAGCTTCGCTTATTTTTGCTGGAAACAGGGTAAGATAGTCATATTTTTTTAATAACTATAATAATTCATCTATTCACTAATAATACTTTTTTTATTGTGTCAAAAGTTTGAAATAAATTTTATATATATAGTGACTTTTTTAATTTTACAGCAGTGTTTGCTGTCAATTATTTCACACCATTAATTTACATCTCTACGTTAATAATTACCAGCAATTTATAAATTGCATAAAAAAATAATGCTTATGCCTGTGAACAAATTACAAAAAAAAAGTTGACATATATTATGTAAGACAGGTGGGAGAAAGTAGATAATTTGTTTAGGGGGAGGGGCTCCAAAATGGTCAAAAATGCGCTAACTTTGTACTTGCATCTATTAATAAACTACTGTACTTTTAGCCACTGAATCAATTTGCTGAGAATAGATCTAATGTTGTGTGTTCTAGATGTTAGACAGCATCACAGACGACATCTTGGAGTTAGAAGACTGTCCAGTCAACGTTCATGAATGCATCGACCGGATCGAGTCAGAATTCCGGTCTGACCCACAGTTGGAGCTATATTTTATCGTCCACAATATTGATGGTCCAACTCTACATACACACAAGAATCAGGAAATCTTATCAAGATTAGCCCGAGTGGACAATATCCACTTGGTGGCTTCTGTTGATCATATCAACGCTCCTCTCAGTAAGATATATCAGATATATATTTTGAACTTAACGGAATTAAAATAATTTTGTTCATACAAAAAAAAACCTTCAAAATATACAAAACATTAACTTTACCAGTTGTTCTCTTTGGGTGTGAAATGTGGTCTCTTACCTTACAAGATGAGAAAAAATTAAGATATTCAAAGAAAAGGGGCTTAGGAAGATATTTTGTCCAAAAAAGGGGTGAAGATAGGAGTGGAGATGGCTACATAATGTTGAAATACATACCCTGTACTTGTTGCAAGACATTTTTAGGATAATCAAGTCTCATAGATTACGGTGGGCAGGAGATGCAGCACAAATGGGAGAATCTAGAACTTGGTCCAGTGTATCGACTGGCAAACCCTATGGGATAGGAGGGTAACATTAGAATGTACTTGAAACAGTTAAAGAGTGTAATCAGGTGGACTGGATGGAACTAGCTCAAGAAAGCGATTGGCGGCGTACTTTCTTTAAGTGTGGCAATAAATATTCAAGTTCCTAATGTCACAGTAAGAAGTACTTCTGCCAAGGGAAAGTGTATTAAGGCGCTAGTCTTGCCTGGTTTGCCGGTGACAAGGAGGCCATGGTTCGAATTCTGACCGGCTATACTGAACGTAATTTTTCTTGAATGTTTAACTACCCAAATGCAGAAACATTTCCTCTAAATTCTACCTTATAGAGATACATTACATATAAATAATTATTAATTAATTATGGTATTATCTATTATTATTTGACACATACATGGTGAAAAGAAGCTCAAATACTAACTTTTGTAACTGTCGGATACCTTTCATTGTATGCTAGTCCCTCTCTGATGGATATTTGAGGAAATGGTGGGTTGGTGTTTCAGTCTGGGACCAGAAGAAACTCAGCCGTTTCAACTTCTTGTGGTGGGACGTCACTTCTCTTCTACCATACACGAGTGAGACATCATTCGAGACGTCGATGTTGGTGCAGCACTCGGGGGCTGTGGCCTTAGCTTCGCTCAGGAATGTGTTCCAATCGCTCACCAGTAACGCCAGGCAGATATTTTTGATTGTGGCCAAATATCAGTTGAACAACAAGTCCAATTCTAACTATACAGGTAGTTTAGTCTCTTTTTTCTATTAACTCGTTAAAAAAATCTAGATGTATGAAATAAAGTTTGTAAAGAGATTGTTAGCTGTCACGAGGAGAAACAGAATAAGGAATTAAGTTATTCGGGAAAGCGTGGGGGTACAGGGAGTAAATGAGGTGGTAGAGGAAGCAAGACTGAGATGGTATGGTCATGTAATGAGGATGTTGGAGTACATGAGATAGTGGAGGAAGCAAGACTGAGATGGTATGGTCATGTAATGAGGATGTTGGAGTACATGAGATAGTAGAGGAAGCAAGGGTGAGATGGTATGGGCATGTAATGAGGATGTTGGAGTACATGAGATAGTAGAGGAAGCAAGGCTGAGATGCTATGGACATGTAATGAGAATGGAGAAGGAAAGGATGTCAAAGAGAATTATGGAGATGAAGTATAGGAAAAAGACTACAAGTAAGGCCAAGAAAAAGATGGGAGAAGCAAATAATAGAAAATGTGCAAGTGAGAGGAGACTAATGGAAGGATAGAGGAAGATGGAGGCATTTTACTAAACCGACCCGACCACAGGCTGGAAACTGTTGATGAAGATAATGATGTATGAAATAAATTGCATTAAGCAAGATATGAGTTAATTGTGGAAAAATGCAACACAAAAGTAAAACATTATTTACAAACCTTTCAATAGTAATCATAGTAATAACATTGAAATACTGAAGTGTGTGTAAATGTGTTTTACTTTTTTTTTTCTACAGTACTATTATATTTATTTAATTACATATTATATTCTGCTTAATGCACTTTATTTCATTATTAACAATAGATTCGGGTCGACTCCACTATTTCACAAATCCAAATCTCGAATCTGAATTCAAATCTTGAAAAAATAATGAACACAAGAAGAAAATTTAAATATGATAGAATAGAAAATACAAATAGGAAAAATGTTAACTTAATAATACTTAGAATCGCGTCTTACTACCCATTCGGGTTATACTCTTAAGTGCTAACTACACTAATGGCTTAGAAATTAGGAAGGTTGAATAAAGAGTAAGTAAAGCCACGTTTGCGTGGAGGAAGAGTGGAAAACCATGTTCTCCCCAAGCGAGATTTGAACCTCAATATCTCTGCAGCCTAGCTCAACATAAAAACTAGTGCGTTAGCTAACTATGCCACAGAGGCGGGTACGAATGTTAACATTCTTTCTTATAATCCATTGATTATAACATTCATAAATACATTTAAGTGTAAAATATTTGGTCTGGGTTCTGATTGTTTAGTTTTCCTATAATTATAATGAGTTCTGAACCACTAACAAAAAGTATTATAACTCTAAAACAAATTTCACTTGAAAAATAAAAACAATTTTTTTTTAAGGATTTGAGTCTCGAATTAAAATTTTTCTCGAAGCCTCGAATATATTTTAAGGATTCGGGGATCCCATCCTTAATTAATAACATTAAATTTGTGAACACTCCTTTCGTAAAGGCCATATTTACTGAGGTATGGCCTTTTCCATCTGATTTTATGTCTTCTTTAATATTTATATTTGTGGAAATAATGCCTTTTTGAAATTATCGGTTTATTTTTTAAATTAATAATTAGAATATATTTAATATTTTCATAATTTTATTTGAATAATAACTCAATGTATTGTGCTTAAATTTGAATTATCGTTTTAATGTTCTTGAAGAGTTTTATCTGGAAAACAAGAAGCAAAACTCGGAAACACTACAAGAATGTAAGATTTGGCCACACCTTTTATTGCAGGCCTTCCCTTCCGTGACTTGTACTGGCAGTGCAGGGAGTCGCTACTAGTTAGCTCAGACCTGGCGCTGCGAGCTCAACTGACAGAATTCCTAGATCATCACCTCGTTAAGTGTCGACGCAGCATAGACGGATCGGAATTGCTCAACATCCCTGTGGATCATGCTACTCTCACACAATTCGTTGATCAGCAAGAAAAATGATTGACTATGAAGCTAAACATGTTTAAGAATGAGTTGGCCCAATGGCTAGATAATTTTATAATAAAGGGAATTGATAAAACTAAAGAATAAGGAAAAATAAACTACTAAGAATAAATTTGATGAAGAAAGTCCAAAGAGGGAAAATGTGGGAAGAATCCAATGCACAAAGATGACATCTTCTTTCTTTCTTTTGTCTTCTATAGTTCAAGTAGTCACACACATCAAATTTATTCTTAGTAGTTTATTTTTGCTTTTTCTTTAGTTTTATCAATTTTTTTTTATTATAAAACTATAAAGCTAAACATTGATATTAAATTGAATGTTTCCAAATATGATATATTAAAATCAACTAATCTGTTATGAATATTACAAATAAAAAAATAATTGAACCATTGACTTATTTCAAACCAATTGCTTGATTTTTAAATGTTTCCAAACTTACCAAATGAAAAACGCTGTGTGTTTGAACATGAGTTTAAAAATAGGATAAAACATAACTCTTGCTCGCACCCGGTGTTAAGGACATTGACTTACGCTTGGAAATAAATCTGACTCTGATGAAGATGTAGCTTCGCCAAAATAAAAGTAAACACCAAGAATAGTCTTTAACATTTATCCTTATAACTTTCAAAAATAATTAACAGTTAATAGTTTATCAAGAACTTGAAATTTATAAACTTAACTTGTTTTTATATAGTATTGCACCTTACTGCCCGTTTGGAGTGTACGGCTATGTACTAGTTACTATATAATGTGTTATAACTCTGTAAGGAAAACCTCTTTTCGCTTTATGAGGTAATTGTATTATATTTGGAAGAAGGTACAGGAAAGGTGGATAGAAACATATAAAAGGGGGACAAACACAGTATGGCCTTTACAATGAAAAGAAGAACGATTGGGCGGTGACGATCAATTTTCTTTAAGAGACACCCATTACCTCTTTGTCCATTGGCAGCAGTGTAAAGTGTGAACTGTGTTCTTCTTTTCATTGTAAAGGTGTGTTTGTCCCCCTTTTATATGTTTCTATCCACCTTTCCTGTACCTTCTTCCAAATATTATATAATGTGTTAGGAATTAGCGGTTGATTTTAGAGAAAGTGTACCCACATTTGTGTAGAGGGAAAGTGGAAAACTATTTAGGAAAACCCACCTGACTGGTATTGAGCCTTGATCTCTTCAGCATCATTAGTCTTGTCTATTGTAAGAGTGACGCCTTAGACCATGTGGCCACTGAATCGAGTAAAATTAAACTTAACCTAACCCTTTTGGTACCAAGCCTATAAAAGATTTGTCTGAAAATTTACACTGCCAGTTCATGAACTTTGTAAGGCTGATTTAAAAAAAAACTAATTGTTGTTTATGAAGCTATTTTTCAAAAAGCTATATCACTTTTACCTGCGTGCACTGTTCTATAGTAGCATAGCAGGGGAAATCTTCTTGTTATAGTGAAATAATACACTCTTACCATATCTATTGAGCAAGCCAGAACTAGCACAAATCTAGAAAGCTGATCAGTTCAACTCGTGGCATTAAATGAGAAATAAATAAATATAAATATTTTCTCAACATAAAATACCACAATTATGTGAACTCCTATTCAACTTCAGTCTTCACACACCACTACTTGTTAATAATGAAGTATACTTAATGACACTCAAGACCCGCTTCAGTGGCTGCACGGCCAAAGGCGTCCCCCTGCTTTCATTTTAGACTAGACTGGTGATGAAAAGGATATCAGGGTTTGAATCCTAGTCGGTTGTACTGAGGGTGGTTTTCACTCTGTGCATATGTGGGTACACTTCCTGTAATTCAACACTTCTTGTCTCTAATTAGTTAGCATAATTAGTACTTATCTGAACAGGTATACATTATCTACGGTAAGCGAGATAGTGACTTTTATCAGAAGATTCTTAGTTGCGAACATTGGCTGTAAGTAACGAATGTTGACCTAGTCAGAAATAATTATTGATACAGTATTACTATAAAAATAATAACAGTAGGGCTCTCCATATCCGCGGGTAATACATTCCTAGATCTATCGTGGTTACATGAAACCGCTGATAAAACCGAACTAGAATATACTGTGATATTCATGTAACATACATAAATATGGTAAAGTTTAATTGATTAAATTATTCACAGTAAGACAATACTGACATTAAATAAAATATAACTCTATAAGGAAAACCTCTTTTCGCTTTATGAGGTAATGTCATTATATTTGGAAGAAGGTACAGGAAAGGAGGATAAAAACATATAAAAGGAACAAACACAATATGGCCTTTACAATGAAATGAATGAAACCTAGGTCGGGGATTGGGCGGTGACGATCAATTTTCTTTAAGATACATCCATTACCTCTTTGTCCATTGGCAGCAGTGTAAAGTGTGAACTGTGTTCTTCTTTTCATTGTAAAGGCCATATTGTGTTTGTCCCCCTTTTATATGTTTCTATCCACCTTTCCTGTACCTTCTTACAAATATAATGACATTAAATAAAGTACACAATGTGTACTGCACACTGGATTGAACAGTTTTCTCCATTCTTATTGCAATGATCACTGATAATGATGATGAGTCAAGTAATTAATATACATCATAGTTGCGTTTGTGCTGCTGATAGTATAGCCAGCTCTTGCTTGGCATGTGGTTCGAAACTTATAAACCAGTTTTTTTCTTTAATTAGAAGTAAATAAAATTGGGCAGCGGTAAACCACGGATAACTGAAACCATAAATACTGAATCAGTGGATATGTATTTAATAAAAGTTGACATTAGTTACTTTCAGCCAATGTTTACAATAAAGGACCGCCCATTAAGAGCTCACCACCTCTCCAACCATAGATAGGGTATAGTAAGTCATAGTGATAACAATTTAAAATATATTTACTAAATAACATAAGAGGTTACCATGGACTCACTGAATAACACTTGGGTTACACTCAACTTGATAGCAAAAGTTTATTTCCAAGTCAAAAACAATGGCAGTATAGTATTTAATTGAATTCTTGGCTTTTATTAGTTTAAAAAAAAAAAAGACAACACATGAAGATTTTAGTGTGAAGAAATAAATATATTTTTTAATCTAGTGATAGTTTCTTTTTCCTACTGTATTCTAGACAGGCTTGATATACTCAGTGGATAAAACCAAGCCTAAACCTAACACAATTGCTTTCCTATCTTAGAATGACCTTATATTATTTTTAATTTTAATTTTATAACACATATTGGTATCTAAACATTTATCGAGCTATGCAAACTTTGACTTAATTTTGAATAGTCACAAACTTTGGCTTTGGGTAATAGAACTCAGCTAAACCCAAGCTGCTGCAAAATAAGAGTAAAACTGACTAATTCATACCAAAGAAGCCACCACAAAGTCGGCGCATGTATAGCCAATACTGCACCATCTGACAGTGAGTACTTTTTTTAGCACAATGTTTTACTACCCATTCGGGTTATACACTTACGTACTAATTACGCTAATGATTTTAGGGATTAAGGAGGTTATAAATATATGTAGTGTACCTGCATTGTGTGGAGGAAGAGTGGAAAACAATTTTGGAAGAACCACCCTTGGTGCACCCGATCGAGAGTCGAACCTTGATCTCCCTGTTATTGGCAGTCTAGTCTACTGCAAGAGTAGAGTGTTAGATGATGCGGCCACTGAAAAGGATGACAGTAAATAATCTTTCTCAAGCTACCCTAGTCCCTATGAGTGCTATTTATTCAAAGAGTATTATAACAAATTGATATTTAACTGCCATTTTTATGAGTTACTATATATTATCTTAATGCAGTTACTCCAAAAAAAAACCACTCATATCCTGCTCCTAGATTTTTGTTATAAAACAAAATAGTGTGAATAGCGTTGTAGGACTTTTAACACTCATTCTTGCCACTTGGGAATTCTAAGGGCACTTTTAATGTGTACATTGGTGGACTTTTAAGTCACCAGTGGCTTTAGTTCAATGATAGCTCCTTGCTGCTGATGAATCCACAGTCTTATCATACTCTTGACTTAAACTGAGGTAAGAATGACCCTGAGCATATGATGACTCCTGGGTAACTCAGTGGTAGAGCATTGGTAGACTAAGCCAAATCTCTTGAGTTTGATTTGCATGTCAAGCTACTAGAAATTAGTACTATAGTAGTACTATAGTAATACTATATCATCAATAAAAAGTGTTTCAAACGCTTCTAATAGTTCCAGCCAATGTTTGAAATAAAGAACTTTCAGATAGCTGTCACATACATTTCTACTGTACAAGGAGGTAAAAAGGTAGGGGTCTGGACACCCCTGAGGTTTGTTGGGGTCCACAAATACATATAAAAACCTAATGTTTAAGTTTTTTTTTACTCACTACAGTTTTAATTGTATATGCCATCAACCAAATAATAGTTAGTGAATATTTTATCTATTCACCTTCAAGATACACCTTGTAAAACCTTCGATTGTAAAATTAGCTCTGTCAACATTTCAAATACTGTTACCCAGGCATTAAAATGGTATTGAAAAACAAAGGACGTTTCCAGGAATGAGTCGAGTAAATGAGGTCTGATAAAATGAGCCAAACATTTCTGTTATCGCCTGTTAGATCCTTCTTGAGAAATCTCCCTAAGAAAAGAGCAGCTTAAATAACAGAACAACTGTTAGAAGTGGAGTATGTGGTTTATAGTATGTTTACTACCCTTTGCCCACCCATTATCTCAACATATCTACTTACTCAAAACATTATTTGAAAACTATGAAAAGTTTGAAAGAATGGGCGGGAGAGGGGGTGTCCTGACCCTCTCCTCGAAAAATGAACTTTCTACACGCGTGTTACTGGAGATGGAGACTAATATAGAGCCCGGTGCACAGCTATATTTGAACCAAAGTTAATAAACGTCCATAAGTTTATAAGGTAGTTTACTCAGATAACCTATCAAAAATTATAATGTTAAAAAGAATTAAATTGAAATTACAGTAGAAATTAATGTTGTGAAACTGAATTTTAATCTATAATGTTTTAAAAACTATAATACATTGTTTAAAAATTGTTGTTTGGGATAGTTAAGTACACTTTCTGAACTGTTTGTTTAAACTAGAACATATCTAACAAACTTAATTCAAGAAAATTCACAAATAACAATACAGCCCACTGTTAATTCACTACATTTTGTAAAAAGGAAACCCCCATATATTTATTATTTACAGTTTAGTTACTTTAGTTACCCAAGTTATAAACTTCTTGATTGTGTTGTGTATCGAACCCAAGACCTTTAATTCAAATGCAGATACACTACCGACCAGAGGCAGCTCGTGTATAGGCACTGCAGAACTGCAGCACCCCCTATTTCCACTTGATATCATTGCTAACATTTAATATAATGAGTCCTTTTTTCTTTAATTCCTTCTTTATTTTTGTAGTACAATATATATTCGTTAATCTTAATGTCAGTACTTCAGTAGCCCTCTCCCAGTTTATGAAAAACATACAAAAATCTTTGTATGGAACTGTGTGCTTCACAGTTCCAGTGACGTGGTGTTTGACTGTTGTGCACATGCAAATATAGTAGGGGGTGGTGAGAGCACTGTTGCTCTCGCAGTGCCGGCTCTGGCGTGATGGTGGAAGGAAGTTTTCTTTTACTCAGCGTGTGTTGTGCTTAAGAACCTTGTACCATATTATTGAATATAATCAAGTGTAGAAGAATGTAGAATTAGATTATTATTCTGCTTCCAGCTATTTTATTTGATTCATTTTTTTTATTTAACAGAAAGACTAAATGTGCTTGCAGTACTTTCAATTGATAAAAATTTCCTCATTTGTCATCAAAAGATCAAGGAGAAAATTATTGAACTTTTTGTGCAAATTAAAACAAGAAAAGTGTATTTCATTTTTAAATGAATAGATCAAGCTTGAACTTTAACAATTTAAATTAAAGTAAGTAAAAAAGTTGGGTTTTTTGTAAATATTTTATCAAGTTCCTGAATACATTTTCTTTTTATACATGTTTCCCCCCCACCCCCTTTTACACAACTTTAAAACAAAGGCTAAACATTTTCTGAAGCAGCACCCCCACTAATTTTAGCTACGAGCCGCCACTGCTACCGACTCGGATAAGGTGTGGGATTAATGTCAAATTATTGTGTTCTTATTTAGAGCATGATATCATTTCAAATTACCTCTATTCAAATTAGAAATATGTTGTTACTTTGTTTTCAGGTCCACCAACAAAAAAACTTAGCAAATTGAACTTGAAAAATCAATACCTTCTTACTTTAGCACAAGTTTTAAATAATGAATGATTGAACTTATAAAATAATTAATAAATTTATTTATGTATACTTTTCCCAAAAAATATCACTATATATAAAAATTATAACTATCTTTCCCAGAATAGCCATAACTATAAAACAAAATTCTTCTGTACAAGGTTTGAGGACTAAATATATGTTTGGTGTCCTTCATCCATATAACAAAAATGTCATTATTATGTTTAAGGAAATTATGATAGTAATATATACAGCTAGAAAATATTCTGAGAAATGTTACCACCACGAATAAGAATTCGCGTGACACGTAAGACGTCCTCAGCATTCAGTATTTTATTTAAAGTTCTAGTCTATTGTCCTGAATTTATAGGCATGCTCTATCAAATGAATGTCCTTGACTTTCTTGTACGCATGTAAAATAAATATAGGAAAATTTTGTGTTTAGTGAAATTTCCAAAGGTACGGCACTCTTTTAGGGAGCTAAAAGAAGCATAACACAATAGGCCTACCTCTAAACAACTTTCCTTTGGCGAGTTGCAAATGTCAATGGTATCTTTTGCATTGTTTGCTCTACTTAACTGATTGGAGTTTAGTGTTATTGAATGCTTAGGGCGCAACCACTATTGTTTAAATAATTTATATGGAAATCATTTTCAGATTTAGGGGCCACCTTGTGTGGTTATAGACCTAAATAGTTTTATTCACAGCTATGGTTCGTTCCCCAGGATATATAAACCGTGTTGAATAGGCTTAGAATATGGATGTGAACTAAATTAAGGGTGTTGGTGACTTCGTGATCTTCTCTCAACTGGATTGCGACCTATGCACCGATTTCTATGTTTCGGTAAGTTTTGTTCCATTCTTATTATACTGCTTTTACATTATAATAGGCCCACTTTAGGCAATATTTTTAAACTCTTTAATAATAAACATCACTTTTACTTTAATCACTCTTAACAGGAATGTCACATCTAAAAGTAGTTTTCTCTGATAAATAAAAAAATAAATCACAAAGGAACCAGGTATACATTTTAAAAAAGGAACACTAAATTTGCAGAGTTTGGGGTAGGTTAATTCCTAACCTCTGGATATATGGTAGCCACACATTTACAGTATTGCTTTTGATAAGTTGTGAATCTGTTTGTTTGACACACACATTTATTTACCGAAATGATTATTAGAATTGAACCCCCAACCATACCAGTTTTACTTTGGGTTTTGGCAAGAGTTTTAATTCAACAAAATTAAATTAAATAACCTACGAGCATTTAATCAAAATCTAGCAGTCATAAAAAACACTTATTAATCGATGCACAATCAACAAAATGACCAAAATTGGGAATAGGCCTAATTGTGTGTGTGCCATTCTGAGTGAAACATAACTTATAAAAATCATTTAACAAACCAAGAAAATATTTAGCTAAACTCATTGAATTTTTAAACCACAAACTCAACAATTATTAAACTTACTATTAATTAACAAGCAGACAAAAATTACTGCAAAGGAAATCAATAACTTTTATGATGTTATATTTTATTAATAATGTGGGCCCCTAGGCTAATAATTACAATATAACGAGGTTTACAAATCAAGATTAGACCTACAGAACAATGTATATGATGTATTTTACTGTTCAGATGCCATTATTCTTTTAAAGATTATGATATTTAGATGCAGTAGGCCTATTATAGTCTTAATTAACAAAAATAGCAGCTTAGCTCTTTAATCCATTATGACATGTGCCTAATATTACAATCGTCATTGTACTATTGGCAGAATAAAGCCCTCCCGAATTGAAATGTTTTTGAATAATGACCCTGAAGGGACAACTGGATAGCTCAGCGGTTAAAGCTTTAGCGTACTAAGCCAAAGATCCTGGGTTTGATTCTCGTGTCCAGGTGTCATTTTTATATTTTATGATATTTTACTGTTTAGTTAGGTATTCTAGCCTAACATTTAGCTTAATTGTTTAATAATGTTACCCGCCTCGGTGGCGTGGTTGGCTAACGCGCTTGTCGTGTAGAGCTTGATTACTGAGGACGGGGAGATCGAGGTTTGAATCTCGGTCGGGTGAACTGGGGGTGGTTTTTCCTAAATGGTTTTCCACTCTCCCTCCACTCAAATGCGGGTTCACTTCCTCTAATTCAACCTTTCCAATTCCTAGTCCATTAGCGTAATTAGTACTTAAAGCATATAACTCGAACGGGTAATAAGATGCGGTGCTAAATATTATTATTATTATTATTATTATTATTTAATAATGTTCTAAGGATGTGTTGCTTTGTATGAAACAATCTTCTATGTAAAAAAAAAAAAAGAAAAGTGAAACATTATTTGTTTCTTAAACAGTTTGAAATATACGGGTGCAGTTACTTCAATCTTAGAGCTTTGCGAGCAATGATCCAGAAGCATGTGCACCTGTACCAGGTGGATGGATAGGTTATAGTGTGCATTTGTACTTGAAATTTTGTGGGCGTTCATAAGAATTTAAACTGTACTGTCTTTTCTTTTTATATTTTTAACAAGGTGACCTGGCGGTCTAGGGGTAAGGTGTCAGACTTCTATGCTGGCGGCCAGGATTCAATCCTCGGTCCCGGCAAAGATTTATCTGATTACCAAACCCTTCCTTCACCTCTGACAAGACATCTTGTGAATGTGGGGAATGCCAGGCCTCCACCGTGGTTCGGATCCCACGTTAAACTGTAGGTCCTCCATTTCATCTCACAATCACCCTACCATTACACACTAGCGTAAGTGCGTATAACCCGAACGGGTAGTAAGACGCAGTGCTAATAATAATAATATATTTTTAACAAAGATTGTAAAAAGAAATTAGTTTAGAAGTGAACTCTGAAAATACCAAGTAAATGATCACACAAAGAGCACAGATTGAGGCCAATAATTATTATCTTTAGTGCTGTAGGCCTACCGTATTGCATATTACTACCTATTTGAGCCATACGTTCATTAAGCTAATGGATTAGGAATGAGGAGGGTTGAATTTAGAGGAAGTGGCCTCACATTTGTGTAGAAAGAAAGTGTGAAACAATTTAGGAAAAAAAACCCTCGGTATACCCAACAGGGATCGAACTTTGAACTCCCTGTCATTGGCATTCTAGTCTATTGCGATAGTAGAGCCTTAGACCATGTGACCACCAAAGAGTGTGTCGATTATTTAGAGATTACTGTGACCAACATAATTATCATGTTCTTGGTTAATGAGTTTAAATATTTAGGAGTAATTTTAACTAGCAATAACATATTAGATTGTAAATCAGGGAAATGCATTCTATTACTAGATCAGTAAGTTGTTGACATCTCACCTGCTGTCAAGGAATGTAAAAATAAAAATATACAAAACAATAGTTTTACTGGTTGTTCTTTATGGGTGTGAAACGAGGTGGACTGTATAGAACTAGCTCAAGATAGGGATAGGGTGTAATGAGGTGGACTGGATAGAACTAGCTCAAGATAGGGATAGGGTGTAATGAGGTGGACTGGGTAGAACTAGCTCTAAGTAGGGATAAGGTGTAATGAGGTGGATTGGATAGAGCTAGCTCAAGATAGGGATAGGGTGTAATGAGGTGGACTGGATAGAACTAGCTCTAGGTAGGGATAGTGTAATGAGGTGGACTGGATATAACTAGCTCTAGATAGGGATAAGGTGTAACGAGGTGGATTGGATAGAACTAGCTCAAGATAGGGATAGGGTGTAATGAGGTGGACTGGGTAGAACTAGCTCTAGGTAGGGATAGGGTGTAATGAGGTGGACTGGATAGAACTAGCTCTAGATAGGGATAGAGTGTAATGAGGTGGACTGGATAGAACAAAGCTAGGGATAAGTGGTGTACTTTAGTAAGTGTGTCATTGGAGTTCCTAATGCCTTATGGTAAGTAACAAAGATTGTTTAAACCAGATATAGAAAGAAGGTTAGATAAGAAAACTTAAAAACCTTTATCACTATGAGCCACTCCATTAAATATTATTCCTTGTGAATCCAACTGCAGTTAAATTGTTTTGAAACAACTACAGCTAAGTATTTTATGAACAACATAATAGTTCAGCACTGCTAGACTTACCAAGGAATCCAATGTTCACATTCCATGCTTAGTATAGGTCCTACAGAAAGGGAATTTTACTGTAATGTAATGTTTCACACACACACACACACACACACACACACACACACACATAAACACACACACACATACATACATACATACATACATACATAAACACACAAAGGTATTGTAGTATGGATATCTACCAAAATATTTCAAACCATGCATAATTCTACATTAATCAATACATTATATATTTTGTAAGGTATCGGTATGCACCAATTATTTATTTATCAAGAACCAATGCTTATATCTTCAAAGTTATTTTAAAATTACATTGTAACGCAATAAGCATATATTTTAACCCAAAACAATCTGAACCTTACGGATATATGACACCACAACTACTGCTGTGAGGTATATTAGGGTATTGCTCATATAACCATATGATCATATACCTGTAATATAATATATAGCCTAGTTACTGGAGTGTAGTTTTAGTAATTTGATTTCTATCATCTTGGGTGGCTGCATGCTCAAAGGCAGGTTTTTTTAAAACTTTTTCTACTCGTTTGATTTTGAATTAATTTTCGTTTTCTGCTGGTTCTGCTGTTGCCAAATTTTTCTCAACCCAACGTTCAGTTACGCGACCCCATATTGGATCGCAATCCACAGTTTACGAAGGCCTGTGGTAGGGTGTACTGAGTTTGGTTATTCCTAAATAGTTTCCCCACTCTCTCTACACACAAATGTGGTTACACTTCTTAACTTAAGCCTAATTAACCAAACCCTGGTGAACACGGGAAGTATTCCTCTTTCGAGAGAAATCCGCCTCTACCTGCCGGTAATCGAACTTAGGACCTCTTGAGTCAGTTTCCAGGGGCTGCAACGAGGCTGGTTAGATAGCACAGTAAATACTTTATAGCAACAGATAAAATATTTGGTTGTTTTTTTCATGGCTTGCTCACACTCTGACATCCTTAACAGGATCTTAGCCATACTTCCCTTCATGCATAGCATACACTTTCCAGACAGTTATTCTCTTTAATGAACACAGCTATTAAATGACTTGCATTGTATTAATTTTATTAGTCCTGTGTAGTTGATTTAATGAATAGTTTCATTGTGTTTAAGTGGAATGTGTTATCAGTTATCTGTCAGTTTTAATGAATACTTTTCCCAGTGATAAGCATAGTTTTAAAGTGTAACACAACCTAGATCAAGCCCCATTCTCATAATGAAGGTCGCAAACTAAATATAACCAGCATTGTTTAAACATTTAATCTAATGTATCAAATTATATGTGGAGTAATCATTTGTTTACACGAGCTCTTGTTGCCTTAGTCAGCATTTCATTCTTCATTTAGGTAGGTGTGGGTTGTAGCTTAATGCTTATTATGATTAATTTTGTTTGGTTGCATGGTCTAAGTTGGAACTCTAGCAATAGACTAGACTGCCAAAAGATCCAGGTTTGAGTCCCATATCATATTGAGGATGCAGTGGCGGCTCGTGAATAGGCACTGCTGAACTGCAGCACCCCTCTATTTCCACTTTATATTATCAATGACATTTAATATAATGAGTCCTTTTTTCTTTAAGTCTCTCTTTATTTTTGTAGTACAATATATATTCCTTAAGCTTAATGTCAGTACTTCAGTAGCCATCCCCCAGTTTATGAAAAAAGATACAAAAATCTTTGTATGGAACTGTTCACTTCACAGTTCCAGCGACATGGTGTTTGACTGTTGTGCACATGCACACATAGGAGGGGGTGGGTAGGAAGGCGGGACTGCCGGATAGAGAGAGCACTGTTGCTCTCGCAGTGCCGGCTCTGGTGTGATGGTGGAAGGAAGTTTTTTTTTTACTCAGCGTATGTTGTGCTTAAAAACCGTGTACCATATTCTTGAATGTGATAAATTGTAGCAGAGTGTAGAGTTAGATTATTATTCTGCTTCCAGCTATTCTATTTAAATCAATTTTTTTTCGGTTCTTTTATTTAACAGTAAGACTAAATGCACTTGCAGTACTTTCAATAGAGACAAATTTCCTCAATTGTCATTCAGAGATCAAGGAGAAAATTATTGAACTTTTTGCGCAAATTAAAATAAAAAGAATGGATTTCATTTTTAAATGAATAGATCAAGTTTGAACTGTAACAATTTAAGTTAAAGTAAGTAAAAAAAAATTTTTTTTGTTAATATTTTATCAAGTTCCTGAATAAATTTTCTTTTTAGACATGTTTTTTTTCCTTTTACACAATTTTAGGTGACCTGGTGGTCTAGGGGTTGGGTGTCAGACTTCTGTGCTGGCGGCCGGGGTTCAATCCTCGGTCCCGGCACAGATTTATCTGATTACCAAACCCTTCCTTCACCTCTGACAAGACGTGTATTAATCACAACTTGTGAATATGTGGAATGCCAGGCCTCCGCCGTGGTTCGGATTCCACGTTAAACTGTAGGTCCTCCATTTCATCTCACAATCACCCTACCATTACACATTAGCGTAAGTGCGTATAACCCGAACGGGTAGTAAGACGTGTTGCTAATAATAATAATACACAATTTTAAAACAAAGGCTAAATATTTTCTTGAGCAGCACCCCCACTAATTTTAGCTACGCGCTGCCACTGTGAGAATGTCTTTTTCCTCAATGATTGTCTAATCTCCCCCCTCCCCACCCCCACATACGGGTACAATTCCTTTTAATTCAACTTTCTTCATCCCTAAAACATTAGCATTCCCCCATCATCTCTTGTGCAGCACCACTGGAGTTTATCAATGGAAAAGTTATTCATCTATATATATATATACACACACACACATACATACACCAAAATTCCGGATAATCCAAACACACTTTTCGGAAGATGAAGAAGAAAATTAAGTCAAATTAAATATATTTTATTGATTAACAAGCTCAAAGTTAAAAGAGAATAAGTAAGGAACAGTAATATCTGATAATAAATAGTTCATATTTAACTGATTGTATTCAACATAATGTGTTTTCCTGTGACTAGAAATAATTACAGTACATATTACAAGCTATACATCAGTTAAATAAATGAACATGTGATTAAACTCATTCAACTATAATTTAAATTTTGTGTAAATAATGTATGACACCCCCTCCCCCCGCACCCCTTATTCTACCACTTAATCCAAAGACCAAGTAAGCTTCGGTCCCAATTAGTTTGAATTAACAAGGTTTTAGTATATTTACTAGTATTAAAGTTACTAAGACAATTTTAATATATTCATACATCAAGTTATGTTATCTGAAGCTGTCACTTTTGATAGGTATTATCAATAATTTTAAAATAGCAATAATAATATAGTAAAATGTTATCAATGTTGACTGGATAAAAATATGTTTGAATTTTCAAAACTTTTCTTCTAACCAAAATTGGGCTGATAAAAGTTAAAGACTTAGATGAGTTGATCTAGAAAAATTGATGAAAAATTAATTAATAAATTAAACAGTTAAAAAAAATCAATCCTCTTTCCAGTGCTGGTTATCAAAAAGTAGTAATGGAACAAAGACACTGATAATACTTATATTATTCTACATTACCGGTACATAACCAACTCATATAATTTGTTTGGCAGATGTTAACCTATTTCTATATTTTTATTTCACCGCATATCTGGACTTAAGAACATTGTTCGTACCACACTATATTGTATCTTAAATTTTTGTATTAACCCTCCGGTGCACACCTACCATGGCCTTACATGCGGACTCTGAATCCGCTACTATCCTAATGCAGTTTTTGGTTGATTTGGCAATGTTTTTGGTACTTTTATAACATTTAAGAAACTTAATATTAATTTTAAATTATTATAGCTAGCTAACATATTAAAAAAAGCCCTTTTGATTTTCTTGCAATTTTTTAAAAATTCTCTTTTTTGAGTCACATTTTAACCATGATACAATTTTTACAATTAACTGACTTATAACTTTACTTATAAACTAGCTTGTGATTACAAAAGATTTTCATACATTGAATACAATACAAAAGTATTAACAAAATCAATGAAAAAAAATCGTTGTGGTTTAAACTAAAACTGCAAAGATATACAAACTAGTCAGATTCTTTGCTAAGTTAAAGCGCCAACTACCTATTCGTGGTCAAAATTATTTTCATTTAGGTCCATTATTAGCATTTTGTTGTCATATTCAGAGCACACATAAGAAACAGCGAGTTACAAACATATATTCCATTCACAATAGGTTTTTACCTGGATGACAGTTCGAAAATCATATGTTTAGGTTTTGGGTTGCCAACACTTGTAAAAGATCACAGTTTTGTTATAAATGTAAAGATCTTTAATTACCTGTTATATATTACATTTAAAATAATGTAAACTTAAGTTTTCTCATACTATTTCATTTTTTAAAATAATTTATTTTTGTCCAAATCGAAACAATATTTTAAACATAATTAAAAGTACTTATTTTTCGTTTTGGAACGTTACTGATTTTGTGTAATATAGTGCATACATCAATACCTTTTAATACAGGCCTCGTATTTACTTGGAAAAGAGAAAATTGTTGTCATTTTTTTTTACATACAATACATGATTTTATGATTATTTTATCTTATTTTGAAATATTTAACTGAATAAAATATTTTCATCAACTGCGTGTCTGCATCATTGTAAAAAACTTGTTTACCGTTATGTTCAATCATATGGTTTAGATTCGTCAGTCACCATTTTGAGGCTATGTTCGTTAGAAGTTTTTGTGAAAGTGGTGTGAATATTTTTTTAAGTAGAATAAAACGATAATTAAACTTTGTGTCCGACCTCAAATAAATATATAGATAATATTGGCCTAAATTACTGTGGTTAACTATCACATTAATATATCACCATCTGTTTTCATTACAGTCATCCAAAGTGATAGATGTCAACTGTTGGTGTAGTGATATATTAGGGATTACTTATAGTAACATTTCGAGCTGTCATCCAGGTAAACTTAGCTCATGAATGCCTTATACGCACTTGTTGCAACCTTTGCACTTACACTGGGTTAGCCTTTTATTTTAATATTTTTTTTTCAATCACAGAAATAGCATCTTTCTCGAGCGAGCTCCCTCTTCAACTAGTCTGACTTCTGGCTGAACTTTCTGCTGTTGAGTTCTCAAACGCAAATGGCCATTCAGAAACTCTTTAGCGAGTATTTTCCAAAAGTTCATCCTTGCCCAAATGATTTTCCATTCTTCCTCCATGCAAGTGCATTTCCTCTAAATTAAGCTTTTGTAAGCCCTAACCCGTTTGTGTAATTAGTACATAGGCGTATTTACCCGAACGGATAGTAAGACGCGGTGCTTAAAAAAATATATAAAATATATCTAATCAAATGTAGATGTGAATCAAAGCCTATATCTCTAATCCAAATTTAAATCTTTAAATCTATATAAAAAAATACAGTTTTAATTAAATTGAAAATATTGAATTAAAAGAAAATGTTGTTTGAAGGTTGGTGCAATTGATAGATACTATTTGGTTTTTCATGTCTTTTATGTCATAAACAACAATACGAGCACTTTTTTTTCCGTAAATTATTAATACAATTTTGTTTAGGTTTTTTTTACTCTGCCAACTAGACAAGTCTATATTAATTCCTTTTACCAATTGCTAGAAATTTTTATTTGGAGTTAAGGTCTTCATCATTTTATTTGGAGTTAAGGTCTTCATCATTTTATCCGAGATTCTTTAATGACATTTTAATGAACTTCGAATATCATAGGTTTCAGGCATCCCATCTCTAACTAATTTTCAAAATAAAGATATTTCGTTTATTAAAGATTGGGAAATAATTATAATGTAGTCATACGTCAAGTGCTCCTTCAGCTGTACATCTTGATATATAACATAAATAGCTTTATTTATTTGTGTTCTGAACAAACTGATTATATCAGCACACGAGAATGTCTATGAGCGAGAACGAAAAGACCAACCAATTTTGTCTTTAAGTGTTCTTTTACTCGCTACAATCGACACGGGACCGACAGCTTTACTTGTCCTCCGAAGGAAGTTGTGCTACAGATTTTTATCGTTCCAGAAAATCCGTTGACCCCTGCTGGGTTTGAACCCACAAACACCAGGTCCTGAAGCAAGCACTTTACCTTAAGACCATATATGTCGACCTTAAGTACCTAAAAATAATATAGGCCTGGTAAAGAAATGGGTTTTGAGTCTTGTAAACCTTTCTTCCTGCCAGAAACTTAAATTCTCTTTTGTATGTGTTTGTTCCTGAAACAGACCTGACCCGAACTACGCACAAATCTGACTGATAGTCACTTGTTTTGTTAATTATCCGCCATGATGGTGCGTCGTTCACACGGCTCGTGTACTCGGGTTAAAATTGAGTCCCATGATCTCCGGGTCTGTGAGCTGCCCACACTAGCCGATAGGTGGCAGCGAAGGCGCCTCTTCCCTCCATCAGTTGATTACACTCGCGTCGCGATGCCCTATATTAAATAAAGCCGCCGCACTGCTCCAGTCCGAATCGGATCGACCACATTATAGGGTGGGGGGGAGGGGACTTTTCTGGTCGTGTTTATTTACAGTGGGTGTGCTCTTGTGACCTCTTTGCTAGACTCTGAGAGCTCGTGAGCAGAGAATAGAACATCCTTTCAAGCTCGTGAACAGAGAATAGAACAACCTGTCCAGCTTGTGAGCAGAGAATAGAACAGCCTTTCGAGCTTGTGAGCAGAGAATAGAACAGCCTTTCGAGCTTGAGCAGAGAATAGAACAACCTTTCGAGCTCGTGAACAGAGAATAGAACAGTCTGTCTAGCTCATGAACAGAGAATAGAACAACCTGTCCAGCTAGTGCACAGAGAATAGAACAGCCTGTCGAGCTTGTGAACAGAGAATAGAACAGCCTGTCGAGCTTGTGAGCAGAGAATAGAACAACCTGTCTAGCTCGTGAACAGAGAGTAGAACCTGTCTAGCTCGTGAACAGAGAATAGAACAACCTGTCCAGCTAGTGAACAGAGAATAGAACAGCCTGTCTACCTCGTTATCAGAAAATAGAACAACCTGTCGAGCTTGTGAACAGAGAATAGAACAACCTGTCTAGCTCGTGAACAGAGAATAGAACAGCCTGTCTACCTCGTGAGCAGAGAATAGAACAACCTGTCGAGCTTGTGAGCAGAGAATAGAACAACCTGTCTAGCTCGTGAACAGAGAATAGAACAGCCTGTCTAGCTCGTGAACAGAGAATAGGACAGCCTGTCTACCTCGTGATCAGAGAATAGAACAACCTGTCTAGCTCGTGAACAGAGAATAGAACAGCCTGTCTACCTCGTGATCAGATAATAGAACAGCCTGTCTAGCTCGTGAACAGAGAATAGGACAGCCTGTCTAGCTCGTGAACAGAGACTAGAACAACCTGTCTAGCTCGTGAACAGAGAATAGAACAGCCTGTCTAGCTCGTGAACAGATAATAGAACAGCCTGTCTAGCTCGTGAACAGAGAATAGAACAGCCTGTCTAGCTCGTGAACAGAGAATAGAACAACCTGTCGAACTTGTGAACAGAGAATAGAACAGCCTGTCTAGCTTGTGAACAGAGAATAGAACAACCTGTCTAGCTTGTGAGCAGAGAATAGAACATCCTGTCTAGCTCGTGAACAGAGAATAGAACAACCTGTCTAGCTCGTGAACAGAGAATAGAACAACCTGTCTAGCTCGTGATCAGAGAATAGAACAACCTGTTGAGCTTGTGAACAGAGAATAGAACAACCTGTCTAGCTCGTGAACAGAGAATAGAACAACCTGTCTAGCTCGTGAACAGAGAATAGAACAGCCTGTCTAGCTCGTGATCAGAGAATAGAACAACCTCTCCAGCTAGTGAACAGAGAATAGAACAACCTGTCAAGCTCGTGAACAGAGAATAGAACATCCTGTCTAGCTCGTGAGCAGAGAATAGAACCTGTCTAGCTCGTGAGCAGATAATAGAACAGCCTGTCTAGCTCGTGAACAGAGAATAGAACAACCTTTCTAGCTCGTGAACAGAGAATAGAACAACCTGTCTAGCTCGTGAACAGAGAATAGAACAGCCTGTCTAGCTCGTGATCAGATAATAGAACAACCTGTCCAGCTAGTGAACAGAGAATAGAACAACCTGTCTAGCTCGTGAACAGAGAATAGAACAACCTGTCTAGCTCGTGAACAGAGAATAGAACAACCTGTCTAGCTCGTGAACAGAGAAATAGAACAGCCTGTCTACCTCGTGAACAGAGAATAGAACAGCCTGTCTACCTCGTGATCAGAGAATAGATCAGCCTGATGACCTCAAAACCAGATAATAGAATATCCTGTCGGTATCACAACCCGAATAATAATAATAATAGAGCGGGAAAGCATTTAAGGAAAGACAATCACCCTCACTAGACTCTACCTGGATTCAAACCCCAACCTCCCCGTCATCAGCAGTTCAGTTTAACATGAGAGTGATGCCTTAGACTGTTCGGCCACTGAAACTGACCGTGGTTAATTAAACTAAACGTTTCTTTTGAAGCAATATATTTATTTAGGTGAAAAATGCTTTTTTTTTAAAGAAAACACAAATAATGATTGACCTTTACTTGCGTTCTTGGGACCCACATTAAGGTCATTTGATAGTTTAAAAAAATTGTACAATTTTAATTATCTTGTAAATTACAAGCTATATATTTTGATTTAATGATTTTAATGGATCAAACTTGATATTTTATGCTTTCCATATACCATTGTTAAGATAAAGTAATGTATGGGACTGAAATTGAGTATAATAAATTATTCATTCGAATATGAGGTGTACACAATGAAATATTTATTATATTATCATTTATTATTATTGTTATTTAGCACCGCGTCTTACTACCCGTTCGGGTTATACGCTTTAAGTACTAATTACTCTAATGGATTAGGACTTGGAAAGTTTGAATTAGAGGTAGTGAACCCGCATTTGCGTGGAGGAAGAGTGGAAAACCATTTAGGTAAAACCACCCTCAGTTCACCCGACCGAGATTCGAACCTCGATCTCCCCCGTCCTCAGCAGTCGAGCTCAACACGACTAGCGCGTTAGCCAACTACGCCATCGAGGCGGGTATCATATTATCATTATTATAAATATCTCATTGTGTACACCTCATATTCGAATGTATAGTTTTACTAAATTTAAGCCCCATACGTTACTTTATCTTAACATTGATACTCAAAAAATATAAAATGGCAAGTTTGACCTTTAATAGCTCATAAAGTGTGATGATTTGACATCATTAAATCACTATTTATAGCTTGTAATTTGTACACTTGGGGGGCTGTCCCTAACTATGTCACACTAGTTTTTTTTTTATCTCCTCGTTCACCATTGTCACAGTTTTGTAAACACCCCCCCTCCCCCTTCTGATAATAAGTCACAACATAACGCACCCCCTCCCTATTTAAATTGTATTTTTTTAATTATTGTAGAACCTACAGTAGCCCCATGACTTCTTTGGTGCTGACTGACAGCTCACAGCTGACTTCTGACAGTCAACACTTAGGTATATACCTAAATATTGACAGTCAGAAGTGACAGCTGCTAAACACATGATTTTGTAGATCATATGGTTCGGCGTAGGGATACATAATTTGATCTGGTAACTTTTCAAAGCCGTCAGCTGTCAGTCAGCACCAAAGAAGCCACGGAGCTACTGTACACAACCCTTTTTTTATTGAAACGTGTTCTCCAAGCTCGAAGATCGAAGTCGATCGTTATTTGTTTATACGCGCGCGCAGACGGGTTAATTAACATAGAACATTGCCGGATACGCTTAATCGTAATGTGACGTCACGCATTATCCGACTCCCCCTCGTCATGGCTTGGCCAAGCCGAGCCCCTCTCTCTCTAAATGCGTTCGTGGTCTATGGACAGCCTCTTGTTAAAATGTTGTAATACAATTTTTTTTTAAATTGTTGAATGACCTTAAGCGTTTAGAGGAAAAGTTTGTTTCATTCTTAAGACCGCACTAAATTCCATCACTTGCTTGTTTTTGAGAGGGTTCTATAAATACCACGCGATGTGGAACTCGCTGGGCGACCTTCCACGTGCGCGGCTCGGTTATAGGGGACCAGGGGATAAGCTGGAAAGAGAAGAACGGGAAAAAATTATCGATATTTTCCTTTCGATACTAGTCC
>CABEEJ010003982.1:44026-65481 GCA_901482245.1 Timema douglasi
GGTTAGCCCGAACCGCCCCCCCCCCCCCCACGCAGATACATACACTCATACACACCATACACACTAATACATACTCATACATACTCATACACACAAACACCCACACCCACGCAGATAAATACTCATACACACCATACAAACACATACACACACGCACAGTTTTTGTAAAATACAGGTTATGCAAAAAATCAAAATACTATACAAGAAAACGCACTTATACTTGAAAATTGATTCCGAAAGTTTAGTAAAAGTAAATCGTAAACATAATTTCTTTCTTGAACTTTGGAAAACTTTTACTAACTTTACTCTTAAAATCTACATCGTTAGTTAATGAGATTCCTCCTACCAGATAATAACTGGCAAACTTTATCTGGTATAGTCGATTCCCACCAGCGGTGGCCTTTCTGGCCGGCCAAGATTTTCCATTCTCCTCAACAAAAAAACACTGGCCTTTTCTCGCGTCCCCTACCAACTTAATGACGTCACTCTCGTGTTAGACTGGTCTACTGGTGACGGGGAAAACTGGGTTCGAATCCCGGTCGTGTGTACTGAGGGTGGTATTTCCAAAATAATTGATTACTACACATACGCTAATAACCTCAACAGGAAGTAAAACGTGGGTGCTGATAAAATTATTTCCGAATAGGTTGACACTAGTCACGTTCAGCTAATATTTGCCATCAAGAACCTTATGCTGTCGGCTACCACCTCTCCTATCGTAGATGGGGTGTAGAAAGTGCCCAATGGGACATTGTGTTTGTCAACCTTGATTGCCGTTCTTTGAGAGTATGGTATGTATGTGTGTATGTATGAATGTATGTGTGTGTGTGTATGTATTATTATTATTATTATTATTATTATTATTAGCACCGCGTCTTACTACCCGTTCGGGTTATACGCACTTACGCTAATGTGTAATGGTAGGGTGGTTGTGAGATGAAATGGAGGACCTACAGTTTAACGTGGAATCCGAACCACGGTGGAGACCTGGCATTCCCCACATTCACAAGATGTCTTGTCAGAGGTGAAGGAAGGGTTTGGTAATCAGATAAATCTGTGCCGGGACCGAGGATTGAACCCCGTCCGCCAGCACAGAAGTCTGACACCTTACCCCTAGACCGCCAGGTCGCCGTGTGTATGTATGCATGCATGTATGTATGTGAGTGAGTGTGTGAGTGAGTGTGTGAGTGAGTGAGTGAGAGTGAGATAGAGAGACAGCTAACAGCAGAAAAAGAAAAGAAAGAAAAAATAAAGGGAAATAAAATTGAGGAAAAGGTTCTTCATTGCAAAACATTATCTGAAATTGACCATTATCAACCTATAAGAAAATAACAATAATTTTCTTAGTAATACTATATTGGCAATAAAAATTATCATTTAACTGTTTTTAATTTAGTTTAGGTATTTAACGTGCGCTTTATGAACCAATTTATTATATCAGTACACGACTTATAAACTAACTTAAATCTAGAACATACACAACATCCAGTCCCCGGCCGTTAATTCATTACTGTGAAAGGGTAGACCCACATTTCACCAATGATAAAATTTTCTGCCATGCTGGGAATCGAACCCGGAACCTTTAGCTCAATAGACTGACATTATAACGATTGGGCCAAAGTGTCGGACAATTAAACGTATTATCAAACAATTCTAATAAAACTTCTCTAAGAATTACTTTATGATTGGCGTTTTAGAACCTTTTTTGAAAGAACAAAGAGAATATACAGTAGCCACATGACTTCTTTGGTGCTGACGGCTTTGAAAAGTTACCAGACCAAATTATGTATCCCTACGCCGAACCAAATGATCCGCAAAAACATGTGTTTAGCAGCCGTCACTTATGACTGTCAAAATTCAGGTATATACCTAAATGTTGACTGTCAGAAGTCAGCTGTGAGCTGTCAGTCAGCACCAAAGAAGCCACGGAGATACTGTATATACCTAAATGTTGACTATCAGAAGTCAGCTGTGAGCTGTCAGTCAGCACCAAAGAAGCCAGTAGCCTACTGTGTTAATACAATTATTATTATTTTTTGTTTACAATTGTAGTAAAAAAAATTATTATAGAGCGTGAAGTTATAAATTAGAAAGTATCATCTTGTTGAAACTGGCAACCAAAATAAACGTGTTTTATTACCTATAGAGAGAGCCATTACAAAATATTAGTTTCAAGTTAGTTAGTTAAGTTTCTATTTTGTAAGCATCTGTGCATGAACACATCCGAAAGCAGTTTACATGTCGTCATGAACCTCCCTTGTTTCGGCTTGTTCGCCATATTAATTTACGAAGTGAACGCAGCATTTTTAAAAGCTCTCGTTTGAAAAGAATTATTTAAGTGAACCACAGAAGCCACCGCTCCGCGTCCACAAAAAAAACCATCCAAACCGTTACCGTATTTTCTTAAAGTTCGTGTTTAAATAATGTAAAAATAGTTTAAAAATATAATTACACATACATTGTTTGTTGGGAAAGTTTTGATTGCATAGAACTCAACACATAATTTTGCAAATTATACGGTTTGGCGAATGGATATATTCAGCAGAGCTTCAATAATTCGGCTTAGCTGGGGATCGACCCAGTCCGGATTATCAGTTTGTCGGGATTCTCGAAGTATCCATAACAACATTTTTAAAAAATAAGAAAACACGGGATACTTACTAAAACTTAGTGTTACGGTAGAAACATTTTCACGCTAATTAAACAACGAGTTTACACATTTTTTGTTGTTGCTAAATATCACAAATTCTGAAGGAATATCAGGCGAAAATTTAACAACGAAATAAAGTATCCAATTTATTATTATTATTTTTCGAACAAGGGTTGAGTTGCGTTTTTTTGGCGGCCATGTGTATGATATTGATTAATACCACTGTGGTTATATATATATATATATATATTTTTTGTACGATCCAGATAATCGACGTCCGGATTATCGAAGCTCTACTATATCTGGTAAGTTTTAGTAGCTGTCAGCGACACCACCCTTCCGACCATGTGTGTGTGGACTCTGCAGCAGTCTGTCCAACCGACCGACCTATATGCACGACCTTGTGTGAAAGAGGTCACGTGGCTGACATTTGTGAAAGAAATGTGTGCTAGATGCACTCCACGTGTTGTTTGTTATACCATGGCTTCATATATAACATATGGACTTCCGCTGACATATGTTCTCGGTGGTTATAATCGTGGCCTGGACTTTGATGACATATAAAATGATTTTAAACTTATTATTTAGCACCGCGTCTTACTACCCGTTCGGATTATATGCTTTAAGTACTAATTTCGCTAATGGATTGGGAATTGGGAAGGTTGAATTTAGAGGAAGCGAACCCGCATTTGCGTGAAGGGAGAGTGGGAAAACCATTTAGGAAAAACCTCCCCAGTTCACCCGACCGAGATTCAAACCTCGATCTCCCAGTCCTCGGCGGTCGAGCTCAACACAACCAGCGCGTTAACCAACTATGCGACCGAGTCGGTTGATTTTAAACTTACAACAACAACAAAAAGACATACAGATTTCAACAAAAACGCGTAATGATTGCACACGGCTAAACCAGATACGCACTATACAAATATAGATATAATTGATGAGGACCCTTTAACAACTTAACTCTCGCGCTATGTTTTATAATATTGATTTACAAATATCTGCTCCAGAAGTAATAGCTACCCCCTCCCAACGCAACCATTTACAGCTTAGTTGCAGTTTCACCAGGAATGTGTCTTTTACAACCAAACGCGCAAAGGCGCGCAAAGTTCACTGCCTTCATTAGATCTATTATCTGCGTGAAGAATAAAAATATGTTTTGAGTATTTCTGCAGTTATAAAATATTGGTAGTATTTAAATATATACTTATTCAGTAAAAATTCTTAAAGTTTATTAAAAAATGAGCTATACAATAACATTTTCACAACCAGGCAATCTTGAGCAGAACTTATAAACTGTGTTGTAACCATAAAAAATATTACTTGGCATAAAAATCTGGTGTGCTCGTCTTACTACCCGTACGGGTTATACGCTTAAGTACATAGTAACATATACACTAATTACACTAATGGTTTATGGGATTAGGAAGGTTATATTTAGAGGAAGTTTACCCACATTTTAGTCGAGAGAGAGAGTGGAAAACCATTTTGGAAGAAACTACCCTCAGTACACCCGAGTGAGATTCGAACCTTGATATCCCAGTTTGTCGTCAAATACCCTACCTCCACTTCGAGGAGATACGCTTCGTTTGACCACCTGACGACGCTAGTTTCGAGACCCCTGCCTGGTTTATAACGTGAGACAAGTGTGGGTGGGGAACCTGGGCCTTGTTCTTCGCCGTGTGTCGAAGTGAGAGGCCGCCCGCACGTCATATGTGTGTGGCAGGTAGTCTGGTTAACAGGCGAACAGGAAGGAACGGAAATGTATCTCTTTCCCTTCTATATCACTGTCTACAGTAGCCCCATGACTTCTTTGGTGCTGACTGACAGCTAAAAGCTTTGAAAGGTTACCAGACTAAATTATGTATCCCTACGCCGAACCATATGATCTGCAAAAACATGTGTTTAGCAGCTGTCACTTGTGACAGTCAAAATTTAGGTATATACCTATATTTTGACTGTCAGAAGTGACAGCTGCTAAACACATGTTTTTGCAGGTCATATGGTTCGGCGTAGGGATACATAATTTGGTCTGGTAACTTTTCAAAGCCGTTAGCTGTGAGTCAGCACCAAAGAAGCCATGGGGCTACTGTACCTAAATATTGACTGTCAGAAGTCAGCTGTGAGCTGTCAGAAGTCAGCTGTGAGCTGTCAGTCAGCACCAAAGAAGCCATGAAGCTACTGTAGCTCACCCCGGGGAGAACAATGACACTCAAAAATCAGTAGTGTTTAGTCGAAGACCACAGGGAGATGCACGAAGTTAACACCTACCTTTAGTATTATTATTATTATTATTATTATTAGCACCGCGTCTTACTTCCCGTTCGGGTTATACGCACTTACGCTAATGTGTAATGGTAGGGTGATTGTGAGATGAAATGGAGGACCTACACAGTTTAACGTGGAATCCGAACCACGGTGGAGGACTGGCATTCCCCACATTCACAAGATATCTTGTCAGAGGTGAAGGAAGGGTTTGGTAATCAGATAAATCTGTGCCGGGACCGAGGATTGAAACCCGGCCGTCGGCACAGAAGTCCGACACCTTACCCCCTAGACCACCAGGTCACCTACTACCTTTAGTAAAACCGACAAACATTTATTTCTAAATCAGACCGCCAGAGTTCAGGCATGTCACTTTTCTCTTGATCCGATTAAGCAATAATTTAGTCATGAACAGTGTATGTCGCACCCACTTCAGTGGCCGCGCTACTCTCGGCCAATAGACCAGACTTCCGTTGACGGGGAGATCGTGGGGGGAAACTGTTTTCCACTTTCTCTCCACGGAAATGTGGGTACTTTTCCTATAAATATAACCTTCCTCATCCCTAAACACCATTAACATAATTAGTACACAGGCGTATGGTAAGAAGCGGTATTTAAAAAAATTAAAAACAGTAGCTTCATAGTTGGAACAGTCACTGTCTGCCGAAGAAGAAATACTATGTTTTGGCATAACTGAATTTAAAGGGTTTCAAATAAATAAATGTTACGGGGCACTGCGCAGACTTTCTCCCTCATAAACCTGCCTGAATGTATACTTAAAACTCGTAAGATATGTGTAACGAAATATTCTACGTTGTTATAGACATAAAANGGCCGGAGACCATCGCACTTGGGCAAGGAAATAATATACACTAAAGTCCTACAAATATACAATGATTCGCAAAGAGTTGCAGAAATATCAATTTTGGAGAGTTCCGCTTATGTAAGATAATTTACAAAGTCATTTTCATGGGGAAACGGGGTGTCTACCATCCAGGAAAAACGGGAATTAGAATTGATCGGGAATAAGTTGGCAAATTTGGCAAATCACAGTAAATTATGTCATTTTGTTTGTTTGTAGCTGTGTAATATATTTTTAATTCCTAGTAAACAATTTTAATACAAATTTTTTTTAAAATATTCAAATTTTAAAACTTATTCTTATTCATAAAAAAAGATTGATAGAAAAACGAGGGGGAGGGAGGGGGCGAGTTAGAAGGATGTGACATACTTTTTTAGTTGGGAATTTTAGGAAATGATCAGGGGAAATCGGGGAAAAGGTCGGGGATTTCATTGGTCAGGTTGAGTAGACACCACGGGGAAATTATATTGGGCATTTTTGTTTGTAATGTTAAACAGTGTCTAGATAGGAATTTTAATCAAAATTGTCAGAGTATATTTTGAGAAAATCTATTCTCTCTTCGTCCTTAAGTAAACTACCTTTAATTTCAAGGTTTGATAGATAATTTTTAGGAACCTTATTAAAGTCCTAGATACCCAAGTTTTGTACCTATCGATACAATATTTTCTGTTCTAGTCTCGGTAACAAAAACATATGACATCTTAAAAATCACTTTCTCGGGTTTCGGGAATCACGAAACGTTGACATACATCAAAAATATTGAATTTGATATTATTTTTTTTCGATCACAATACTTTCTCTACCCGAGGGGATTGGGAGAAAGTAAAAAAAACACTAATATGGGCAAGAAAAGTGACATAACTATTACAAGAGTGCTAATTAATAAATAATATATTATGTTGATTAAGGAAGGTGACTCAACTAAAAAAAAAAGTGTTACTTTTATTTACCTTATGACGTCAGCATGATAGCAAGAAATGATCTAAACATTACCACTCGTGTATTTTATAACAGTACCATTTTGTGGTCTCTCTAGTGGACAGATTTCCTGGCTCAATCGGGTTCGATCCTCGGCGCTTACAACTTTATCTGTGAAAGGAATTGGTCTGGAACGGGATCAAACTCAGGCCTCTCTTGAGGACAAAATGAGGAGCTAATTGAATAAATACATATTATGTTGGCAATATCTTCGCCAACGGACTCACTCCATGGAGTTTATGTTAATTAACTGTTCGCCATTTCGATACAACTTTTCAAATTTATGTTTCGTTTTTGTAATGATCTGAAGAATTTTATATTTAAAAAAAATTAGTTTCTCGCCGACATACGTTGAAAGTAGCTCTAGTAATTTTACGTGCACTTTCTGAACCGACTGATTATATCAACACAAGATAATGTCTATGAGCGAGAGCGAAAGGACCTACCAATTTTGCCGGGAAAGATATTTTCACATTCCTTCCAGGGTTCTTTGGCTTTACTTCCCCTCCGAAGGAAGTTGTGCTACGGATTTTTATCACTCGAGGAAAATTCCGTCGACCCCAGCTGGGTTTGAACCCACAAAGATCGGGTCCCGAGGCGAGCACTTTACCCAGAGACACCATTGGTAATAGAATTGGGGGGGTATAAGTTTGCTTGCCTCTAGACGGAGGGTACTTGTCCTCTCGATAGAGAGAGTGCGGGAACCTGCGAACATCCGATTCGATCGTGTGTCTCGTCCTCTCTTTCTCTCGTGTGCACCGACCTTCACCCCGCTCGGCAGTTAGTCGATACAGCCACTCCCTGTTCGAGCAACAGCAGAAGGGGGAAAGTGTTCGAGAAGGGAGCGAGGTGAATATGCTCCTCTTCTGCCCGCCGTGTCGAGGAAATGATCTGCGATATCAATCCGCGCGTCGGTTTTTAATCCAGCTCTCCCTCCGACTGGTATGAAAAGTAAAGCAGGTAAATAGGTAGGATCTCTCGTGAGCGGCCTTGGGCCCCATACTCCATGCCCGGTCAAGGCGACACACTCTTGGTGGGACTCAACCGAATGGCTTGACACACAAATACTAGGACGGACGAGCGTTGATTTTTTGGGAGGGAAGGTCGCCCTTCCTCGTGTTTTGGAGGAGTTGACGGCCGTACTCGTAAGTCCATGGTCTCTGGTATCGACCAATCTCCCGACAAACATTTCAGTGGCTGCATTGTCTAAGAAGGCGTCAGTCACTATCACTACCGATAACGGGTAGATCTGGGTTTGAATCTTGGTCAGGTGAACCAAGGGTGGTTTTTCCCCCTGTAAATGGTTTTCCGTGCAACTGCTGTTATACTTCCTCAAAATTCAACCTTAATCGTCCCTAATATATTAGTGTGTTAGTACATAACACGGACGGTTAGTTAGTGAATATGGTTGGAATGAGATAGCCAAGAAGTGTATGTGGAGAAACTCGTATAGACAGAGTCCGATGAATGGGTGCTGAAGGAGTGCGGTTTGAAAGGGAATCCAATAGGTCAGTGTGAAAGACACGTCTTACTTTGGTTTGGGAATGTTGAGAGGATGAGTGTGGATCAAGGGACGAAGCAAATATATGAAGGTAGAGTGTGTGGATCAAAAGAAAAGGGTAGGTCATGTAAGACATGGCTAAATGTTGTAAACGAATATGTGAGAAATAGAAACATTCAGCGTTTTAAGAATAAAAGAGCATGTATTACTCGGTGTATATGGATGTTGTTATTGTTATTATTATTAGCAACGCGTCTTACTACCCGTTCGGGTCATACGTACTTGCGCTAATGTGTAATGGTAGGGTGATTGTGAGATGAAATGGAGGACCTACAGTTTAACGTGGGATCCGAACCACAGTGGAGGCCTGGCATTCCCCACATTCACAAGATGTCTTGTCAGAGGTGAAGGAAGGGTTTGGTAATCAGATAAATCTGTGCCGGGACCGAGGATTTAACCCCGAACCCCCAGCACAGAAGTCCGACACCTTAACCCTAGACCACCAGGTCACCTTTATGGATGTTGTTGAAGCGAAGGGAGTATGCAAGGATAAGGAATTGTGGAGAAAGTTAGTGAGGATGGATTAGGTACGGAGTTGTTTTATGAGCTATACGCACAGTTTCTTGCCTACCCCGCAAGGGGACAGAGTGATTAGTTATGTATGTTAGACGTGGTGCTTAAAAAAACACACACTTCTTCACACAGTCTCATACGTCAAGCGGGCTGTTAGTAATAAGGATGGAAGGTCAGCGTGACGAGGAATCCAAAACACAGGCATGTTATTACAAATACCATGCTCGTTAATCAACCGCTCATTAATCATCCTCGTTACCTGAGTACAAGGAGGACAAGGCCACAAGGGTGCGTACTGGGAGAATCTGTGCAGAGGAGGAAGTGAACACCGCACCAGTATACAGAACGAAACGGTTAAAAAAATTATTAAAATCACAGCGTCTGACCACCCGTTAGGGCTATACGCTTATGTACAATCCATATTGAACTTTATTTACTCCCCGACTTTCTTTGTTTGCCAAAGTTAGTTTCATTTTTTTTAAATATGATAAAACTGGGGGTGACCTGGCGGTCTAGGGGTAAGGTGTCAAACTTCTGTGCTAGCGGCCGGGGTTCAATCCTCGGTCCCGGCACAGATTTATCTGATTACCAAACCCTTCCTTCACCTCTGAAAAGACATCTTGTGTTGGATTCCACGTTAAACTGTAGGCCCTCCATTTCATCTCACAATCACCCTACCATTACACATTAGCGTAAGTGCGTATAACCCGAATGGGTAGTAAGACGCGGTACTACTACTACTAATAATAATAATAATACAACTGGGTGGAGTTTCCAAACACTTCGTAACGAAGGACAAGACTAGACCTAACCGATTATGTAAGTGTGACAAATGTTAAGTTCTTCTGGAGGTAACCTCCTCTGGTGAGGGCCCGGTACTGTGGTACTAATCGTTCCCCACTCGTGTTCACATGAACTGCGAGCTGTAGTTCGCGAACTATTCCCCAACACTGAACTGTATTATCCATCTCTACCCTCTTGTATGCACTCTGCAACGTATCTATGGGGACGAGATATTCCCACCTTGGTGTTTTTCTGTATCTGTTCACTCGTAGTGAAAGTTGGTCGGCGACGGTTGGCAGGTCTGCTTCCGGCTTGCATTGCTCTCGGGAGTTGCGCCGCTGTTCCTCTAACCCGGGCCGTGTGTCGGGAGAGTCAGGGTCGCCTCGACCCCCAAAATATATCCGTGCGCTACTTTCCTCTCGACCCTTTCAGAGCAGCCATACTACGACCCCGTCCCCCACTCCGCGCGTCCCTCTTTCCTGAAGCTTGTGGAGGGCGAGTGACGTTACCCCTGGGTTCTTGATAGCCACGTGATGTTTGTGGAGGGGAGGTGACGCTACCCCTGGGGTCTTGATGGCCACGTGATGCTTGTGGAGGGGAGGTGACGCTACCCCTTCGGTCTTGATGACCACGTGATGTTTGTGGAGGGGATGTGACGCTACCGCTTCGGTCTTGATGACCACGTGATGTTTGTTAATACCCCTGGGGTCTTGATGGCCACGTGATGTTTGTGAAGGGTAGGTGACGCTACCCCTTCGGTCTTGATGACCACGTGATGTTTGTTAATACCCCTGGGGTCTTGATGGCCACGTGATGTTTGTGGAGGGTAGGTGACGCTACCCCTTCGGTCTTGATGACCACGTGATGTTTGTTAATACCCCTGGGGTCTTGATGGCCACGTGATGTTTGTGAAGGGTAGGTGACGCTACCCCTTCGGTCTTGATGACCACGTGATGTTTGTTAATACCCCTGGGGTCTTGATGGCCACGTGATGTTTGTGGAGGGTAGGTGACGCTACCCCTTCGGTCTTGATGACCACGTGATGTTTGTTAATACCCCTGGGGTCTTGATGGCCACGTGATGTTTGTGAAGGGTAGGTGACGCTACCCCTTCGGTCTTGATGACCACGTGATGTTTGTTAATACCCCTGGGGTCTTGATGGCCACGTGATGTTTGTGAAGGGTAGGTGACGCTACCCCTTCGGTCTTGATGACCACGTGATGTTTGTTAATACCCCTGGGGTCTTGATGGCCACGTGATGTTTGTGAAGGGTAGGTGACGCTACCCCTTCGGTCTTGATGACCACGTGATGTTTGTTAATACCCCTGGGGTCTTGATGGCCACGTGATGTTTGTGAAGGGTAGGTGACGCTACCCCTTCGGTCTTGATGACCACGTGATGTTTGTTAATACCCCTGGGGTCTTGATGGCCACGTGATGTTTGTGAAGGGTAGGTGACGCTACCCCTTCGGTCTTGATGACCACGTGATGTTTGTTAATACCCCTGGGGTCTTGATGGCCACGTGATGTTTGTGAAGGGTAGGTGACGCTACCCCTTCGGTCTTGATGACCACGTGATGTTTGTTAATACCCCTGGGGTCTTGATGGCCACGTGATGTTTGTGAAGGGTAGGTGACGCTACCCCTTCGGTCTTGATGACCACGTGATGTTTGTTAATACCCCTGGGGTCTTGATGGCCACGTGATGTTTGCGAAGAGGGAGTGACGTAATCCCTTTGTACTGTCAGCTAAGTGATGCTTGCATGTAGGGATTGTCAGCAAAAAGAAACCCATTCTAGCTGAAACAACAAATAACACAGTTAATTTATTCGTAAACAGTTCTTGACGTGTTTTTTTCGTCACCATGTCTTCCCACCCGTTCGGTTTGTACGTCACAACGATTTAACATTTGTTTTTAAACCAATAGGATAAAGTTCAAAGTGATGGTCTCTAGAGTGCATGGCGCCATAAATAACGTGACGTCACATGGGCATAGCCGTCATTCTCGGCAGGCTTTCATGTAATGGGGCTAAAATCCCAACCCTATTCTTCTCTCTTCTTGCAAACGCGAATACATTTCCTCTAAATGTTATCTTCCTTATCCCTACTCCACTAGGCCATTGGTGTTAATGTGTGTTATCATGTGGACTAATTATTATCTATAGAGGATTTATTTAAAATTTTAATCGTGAATAGTTATAAGTAAATTCGTGATTTTTAAATTTATTCTTATGTCGAAACTTATATATATAATATGAACTTATATAGATACAATTAAGTTCACTTGACCAAAAACAACAAGTTACACAAAAAAAAATTCGTGATAGATCATGAAAATTATGGTTTAATGTTAGGCCTACCTATTTATAAATAATTTGGTGCATGGTGATGATACATAACTCAAATTGAACAAATATAACAAGATGGAGTCTACACTTTATTTATTAACTAAAACACAATTCACAAAATATAATCAAGTTGGCCGACTATCTTAATATTTGGTATTTTTAATGTCTTAATCATCGAGGTTCGAATATAGGTCGGGTGTATCGAGGGTGGTTTCCACACTCTCCCTCCACGCGAATGCGATTACATATCCTCTTAATATAATATTTATAATCAATAAACACATTCGCGTAATTAATACATAGGCGCATAATTCGAACGCTTAGTAAAACGCCGCGCTAAAAAATACTGTAATATAATTACATTTTGAAACCCGAATCAAAAATAGTAAATTTGTACTTTCTTCTCCCATTAGACTAAATTTTAGACTTTTTCCCCCCCCCTCGTTTGGCTACATTTATTATTAATAGTAAGGTTTGGTTACCTTGGAGGACATGCCATTTATAGTTTGGCCAATATCTTGTGTACATGGAAACAAACAAAAATTAATAATAAAACAAAAAAAAATTCGTTTCTTTAGAAATTATATCTAAAATAAAACTGATAGTCCAAAAACCAATTCTGAGTAGGGAGCACTCACTCCCGTCTTTAATTGTAAGACAAACAAGGTTCGCTTGACGCTGCAGTACACGAGATTTATAATCCACGGTCGTCGTTCGATACCAGTTATGTGAGTGGGAATCTCTCGTTATTTTCTTAACTACTCTACTTTTTGATGTGTTGTGGAGTGAAATATGATGATGATGGGCTAAGCTGTGATTACACACACACACACAAAGTTATGTTTCTATCCCGTTTTATTAGGTCTAAGGCGTGGTAGTCTGGAATGCCGATAACGGGAATATGGGAGTTCGAATCCCGGTCGGGTCTACCGAGGGTGGGTTTGAAGGCCTACAGTATGCTTATAACCCAAACGGGTGACTAGTTGTGGTGACAAAACAAAAAATATAAACGAACCATTAGTAACATCATCAATTACTTCTTCACTCTGACACCCGCCTAGGTGGCGTAGTTGGCTAACGCTATAGTCGTGTTGAGCTCGACTGCTGAGGACGGGGAGATCGAGGTTCGAATATCGGTCGGGTGAACTGGGGATGGTTTTTCCTAAATGGTTTTCCACTCTCCCTCCACACAAATGCAGGTTCACTTCCTCTAAATTCAACCTTCCCAATTCCTAATCCATTAGCGTAATTAGTACTTAAAGCGTATAACCCGAACGGGTAGTAAGACGCGGTGCTAAATAATAATAAATAATAATAAATAATAATAATTTACTCTGACATCTTGCGTAGCTAGCGCTCTCTACCTCTGGAGCGCGTGGACGATTCTTTTAAGGGCCGTACGTAAATCACGTAACGCTTTTTTCTTTCTTTTATTCTTTCCTTTAATTCTAATGCTGTATGCTACTTGTGTTTCATTTATTTTTTTATCAATCTCCCTGAACTCTTGGGATAACAATACTAACGTTTATTCATATTTTTTCTTCATAAAATGGTAGAGCAATAAATTGACTTCCATCCTCAAAATGTTTCACTATTTGAACGCAAATGGTGGCTAGAGCTAAGGCTTGACACTGTCTAGAGTTTGTAAGCAGCCCCCATTCAGTACTGTCCGAGAATCATTGCGATGGCAATAAATCTTAATTCCCACGTTTGCCGAAAATAGGAAGCAGAATCTGCTTGAGTGACGTATCAATTCACACACTTTATGTTGACCCGTGATGCATCGCAACGCTAACTTAAAACAGCTGATTATCAACAGATTTCATTTTCTAGTGGATATATATATTTTAGATCATTCTCCCGACGGATGTTTTCAAATTATAGCGCTATGTTGTGGCTGGCACAATCCAATACATCGATGCACATGCTTTACATTAACGGGTTATTTCAAATCTCCTCGCAACATTATAACGATACCGGATTGTATGTGATGATGCGTATGTGGCTGTGTACCCGTGAATGGCCCACGGTTGGGCATCAATTATAACGATACCGGTTTTTATTCATGATGACGCGTGTATGTTTTAATATTAGTAGAGACTTAATGTTGTACGCGATTTATTTTGTTTATTTCACTTTCACTATGGTAAAATTGAGATTAAAATGATATAGTTTCTGTTAATTTATGAACTGACGCGGAGAGCCAGAGCTAGTGCTGTTACAGACTGAGATTTTCTCTTTTACTATAATTCTCTGTGATATTATTATGTTTCTCTATATTTCTATACGTACAAGCTGCTCGTATATGACCTGCCCCTTGCTTCTTGGGCCCCTTGTCTTTGGTGTCAAAACTAACTAATAGAAGAACTACTGGCAACCTGATGTTGTGAAGGCTAGCTTCTTATTAGGTAAAAGCAGCCAGCACATCACTTGATTTTTAAATATAACGAAGGGAGTTTTTTTTTAAAAGAAATAAAGTTTTAAAACATATTATATTGAAATTACTCGTTTTCATCCATTACTTTTGGAATATAAAAGAGGGGTCCAAAACAATATCATTACAACATCCAAAGAAGCAGTCTGCTTGATTCTGGCGGTACGACGCATGCGTTGTCAAATGTGCATGCGCACTGATATAAGATGGTTGCTTCTGAGATTTGATTGGTTCTCCTTTGCCGAACATTTCAGGCAGATCGGATGGAATAGAGATGAGTCGAACTTAAGCGGAACAGCTCGCGCCGATGAGGCGGAAATCTTGTGATTGGCTTGGAGCTCGTCACGTGACCACGTTTCTGCTCTACGCTAGTTTTTCTGCGAACGTGTCAATCCGCAGTAACAAACATTCCCGCGTCAGCTTATCCTTCCATAAGACCTCAGTGTAGTAGATATATGGTAGAGTACTGTGGTAGGAAGAATCGTATTGACACTTGTCTTACTACCCGCTCGGCTTAAACACTTATGTAGGCTACTAATCACGCCATTGGTTTTAGGGATCAGGTAGTTTATTTATAGGAAGTGAACCCCCATTTGCATGGAGAAAGAGAAAGAGAAAATGAAAAACCATTTTGGAAAATCCTATCTCGGAACACCCGACCTAGATTCGAACCTTGATCTCCCCGTCATCGGCAGTCTAGTCTAGTGAACGAGTGGCGTGTTAGACCATGCGCCCACTGAAGCGGGTAGTATAAATGTTGAGCGCAAAAAAAACTTGTGTTCTTATTTTCTTAAATTTACTTCCTACCAGAACCCAACTATACTCATATCTTGCCATGAAACAGCTGATTAAAACCACGGATAACGCGGTAGTGTGTTGGAAACCACTCCTCCCGTGTCACGCCGTGCAACAGGTCATACCTCTCGCCTCACGCATCTCTGGACGTTGTGTGGAGTCTTGCAAAGCAAACCTCCTCCCGTGTCACGCCGCGACAACAGGTCATACCTCTCGCATCCCTGGACGTAGTGTGGTTCCATTCCAAGGGCTCTAAAGACTGTTCTTCCATCTTCACTTCGGTCTTCCATCTTCACTTCGGTCTTCCAGCAGGTCTCCTCCTCCCTGGAGGTCTTTCTTCCTTGCTATTTTGACAATTCTGTCTTCTTGCATCCTGTCAGTATTTGGGTTCCAATATTTCCTACGTGGAACTATTCATTCAGTGATTGGGGTTGATTTAGCAGGATTTTTTTTCTTTCTCTGTCTAGTAACGATCTATTAGCTATTTTCTTTCTTTCTCTGTCTAGTAACGATCTATTAGCTATTTTCTTTCTTTCTCTGTCTAGTAACGATCTATTAGCTATTTTTTTTCTTTCTCTGTCTAGTAACGATCTATTAGCTATTTTCTTTCTTTCTCTGTCTAGTAACGATCTATTAGTTATTTTCTGTCTTTCTCTGTCTAGTAACGATCTATTAGTTATTTTCTTTCTTTCTCTGTCTAGTAACGATCTATTAGCTATTTTCTTTCTTTCTCTGTCTAGTAACGATCTATTAGCTATTTTTTTTCCTTCTCTGTCTAGTAACGATCTATTAGTTATTTTCTTTCTTTCTCTGTCTAGTAACGATCTATTAGTTATTTTTCTTCGCACCTCTGCAACTTCCAGCCGTCAGAATATAATATACATTTTCTTATACTATTACTAATTATGACCTATCAAGGTTATGTTCATCATTCCTTTTTATAAAGTAGGCCTACTTGATTTATTTGTGAGAACAGACGACTTAAATCTAGGTGAGTTTTTTTTATGACAGTAGTTTTACCGCCCAATCGACTGAAAATTGCCGCGATATCGACAAGTTTCCGGCCTCTGGTAAGAAACATTAGAGCTTCCCTCCCTCCAAGTCTCTGGATGCAGTTGTAAAGGCTATATTGTTGTTACCAGTGTTGTAAAGTTGTCGAAAGGGGGGTTGCGCTCGTATGCATTGGAGAAATGGAGTGGAGAAACGGAGAGTCCCGACAGAAGCCGAATGATGCTACGTGCCGCAGGGACTAACTTTGAGGAACAAATCAATACCGTCTCCTCTTCTTCTGTCCTTTCTCTCCCCTCTGTCAACTTTTCTTTCATTCATTGAACCCTCCGTTAATCCTCTTCCTCTCCACTGCGTCACCTTTATTTCCCCATCACATCCTTCCTGACTGGAAGAAACTTTTGGAAAATCTAAACATATTTTTTTCGTGGTCAACGTTTGATATTAACCCGCTTCGGTGATTGCGCGGTCTAAGGCGTTACTCTCGCCACGAGACTAGATGCCCCATGACGGGTAGCTGGAATATTGGTCGGGTGGACTGAGGGCGTCCCGTCCCGTCCCCCCCCACTAAATGGTTTTCCACGAACATACGAGTAGATAACCATCCTTGCATACTCCCTGCCATTCAACAACAAACACCGTATCATATATACTCTTTAATTCTCAAAATTCTTATTGTTTCTCTTTTTCACACATTCGTCTACAACATTTAGCCACGTCTATACATGAACTACCCCTTAATTTTATCCACACACTCTACCTTCATATATTTGCTTCGTCACACGATCCACTCTCATCCTCTCAACAGGCTCAAACCAACGTAAGACGCTTCTTTCACATTGACCTTCTAAAATACTTCTTCAGCACCCATTCATTACCGACTCCGTCCATACGAGCCTTTATACAAATTTTTCTTAGATTTTTTTTTTGAACCTATAAAATAACACTCGCAATAATAAAAAAATATGGTTACTTTTCATCACTAAAAAAGTCTGTATTTTCTAAAAGTTCTCACCAGAATCCTACTTTACTTTACAAACTGAAGAAATTTTCTGTGAGCTATTTCTAGCGCGTAACTCCGTAATAAATGTCGTGAAATGTCAGATACCATCATCAAAGGAGTCGGTGACCTGGCGGTCTAGGGGGTAAGGTGTCAGACTTCTGTGCTGGGGGTCCGGGGTTCAATCCTCGGTCCCGGCACAGATTTATCTGATCGCCAAACTCTTCCTTCACCTCTGACAAGACATGTATTAATCACAACTTGTGAATGTGTGGAATGCCAGACCTCCACCGTGGTTCGGATTCCACGTTAAACCTTAGGTACTCCATTTCATCTCGCAATCACCCCACCATTACACATTAGCGTAAGTGCGCATAACCCGTACGGGTAGTAAGACGCGGTGCTAATAATAATAATCATCATCATCAAAGAAAATTGCGTGCAATACTAACGTACTAACGTGAAGTCACATCAAATGACGTGAAGTGTTCAACCCTGATTCTGAAACACTAGTAAAACTAAACGTCATCGCTTTTGACGGTGGATTGGGTACTGTTTATGCGAAAGATTGATGAATTGGGCCCTGCCGATTCGAGTAGAAGGAATTGTAAACAGGCGGAATGGTGGAATATTAATTAGAAATGAATACATTATTAAATCACTAGCAGACTGTATAGTTCAGCTGAACGTTAGATACTCCATACAGTTTGTCCGAGGTAACCTTAATACTTGGTGAGAGATGGAGCAAGGTTTGGGAGGGAAATACTACTACAAGGCAGCAGTGCCCAATCCACCTATGGAGGGAAATACTACTACAAGGCAGCAGTGCCCAATCCACCTAATGGAGGGAAATCGTACGGCAAGGTAGCAGTGCCCAATCCACCGTTGGAGGGAAATTGTAGTGCAAGGTAGCAGTGCCCAATCCACCTTTGGAGGGAAATCGTACGGCAAGGCAGCGGTGCCCAATCCACCTTTGGAGGTAAATTGTAGTGCAAGGCAGCGGTGCTCAATCCACCTTTGGAGGTAAATTGTAATGCAAGGTAGCGGTGCCCAATCCACCTTTGAAGGGAAATTGTAGTGCAAGGTAGCAGTTCCCAATCCACCTTTGGAGGGAAATCGTACGGCAAGGCAGCAGTGCCCAATCCACCTTTGGAGGTAAATTGTAGTGCAAGGCAGCAGTGCCCAATCCACCTTTGGAGGTAAATTGTTGTGCAAGGCAGCAGTGCCCAATCCACCTTTGGAGGTAAATTGTAGTGCAAGGCAGCAGTGCCCAATCCACCTTTGGAGGGAAATACTACTACAAGGCAGCAGTTCCCAATCCACCTTTGGAGGGAAATTGTAATGCAAGGTAGCAGTGCCCAATCCACCTTTGGAGGGAAATCGTACGGCAAGGTAGCAGTGGCCAATCCACCTATGCCCATAATGAGTCCATTCTGTATTTTTTGAAAACCGCAACAAAACGCGCCTCGTGACTTTCCTCATAAATGGGTTCCTTTTAGAGTCCTTTGTACATAAAAGGGTTGCACGCGTTACGAACACAGCCTTTTAGTGTGGAATGCTCAAGTTTAACAGAGTGTACACGATCGGTCTTGGCTGGGGGAGTCAGAGGGGAGCTCCCACGCCTTCCAGTCAGTCATCAGGTGACGTTTTCCCCCAAAGGGAGATCGTGTTTCATCTTGCGCCCGCCCGTCTTCCGGGTCCTTCGTGCACTACAATAAAACACTACCTTCACTCTCCGGCCTAGCCTACATCCGACAAGGTCGGTACACTGTGCAAGACAAGGTTTCATCGGAGCCGCCGGGACTGTTTGCACGGCGTATCCTGCCGCCGCGCACTCTACAACTACTCACGGGTCGAGTTTGTCCTCTACTAATGAATTCCACCGATTTCCGTGTACAGGTGTGCTTTTTTAACTAATTTAAATTAATTAGATTGTAGTCTTCTCCAAACGGACAGTGCCGTAATTACAATGATCTACAACCTGTGTGTTGATAGTAATTAAATTGCCCTTCGGTTACCATTAAAGGTTGCTAGCTTACCTTGCTTGTTTCCACTATGGCGTAGCTTTAAAGATAGGGCCGTGGTGGAGTCCGTTAAGGTAATACTTCTAATCTTTCAGGGTAAACGAAGTGTAGATAATACTTCTCATAGTAATGTTTTTTGATATTCGTTTCACTGGATAATGCCAATAATAAATAAGGCGGAAGTTTAGGGAACGTTAGTTATGAGCAGTATTTTTACAGTTATTCAGGTTTTTTGTCAAAATAAATCAAATATTGCTTCAGTATAAACAAAGAGTTTAATTTTCTTCACGTGGTGATATCAACAGTTGTTGAATACCTGTCAAGGGTGCCCTGGAGTTTAGTGACAACTTTTTATCTTAACTTAAAAAGTTTCTCATCTAATGCCGCCATGACCATGACAGATATTCAACAACTGTTGATATCACCGTGGGAAGAAAATTACATTTTATGTTCCTCAAGGTTTGATTTATTTGGGAAAAAAAAAAGTTTTGCTTTATTATTATTATTATTAGCACCGCGTCTTACTACCCGTTCGGGTTATACGCACTTATGCTAATGTGTAATGGTAGGGTGATTGAGGTGATTGTGAGATGAAATGGAGGACCTACAGTTTAACGTGGGATCCGAACCACGACGGAGGCCTGGCATTCCCCACATTCACAAGTTGTGATTAATACACATCTTGACAGAGTTGAAGGAAGGGTTTGGCAATCAGATAAATCTATGCCGGGACCGAGGATTGAACCCCGGCCGCCAGCACAGAAGTCCGACCCCCTAGACCACCAGGTCACTTTTGTTTTGCTATAAAAAACTGCATAAACACTTACCTTTTCTCGCGTTAGTATATGGTAGCTGAAGGTAGTTAACTATATGGTACGCACAGTTAAAACCAAAGTTAAGGGGAAATTAGTCGGAATGAATGATAAATACTCGTGGCTGACTATGACGGTGTGCATTGTTACATTTCATGATGGCTATACGAGCGGGGAAGATCTGGAATTATTTTTATATCAGATAATTGAACTAAAAAATACACGAGATTTAAATACTTTTCTGTGAAAAATCTTAATTATCACCTAAACACTAAAATAAAATTGAGAGATTTTGGTTTCTCGTGTGTTAACAAAATGCATCCCCTATAAATGGTACTATGCTAACATGAGATGGTTTTAGAGCGTTTGTTTTTTGTTCACACGTAGACAGCGCCCCAAATAAAATCCAAATTGGGTATTACTTTAAAAACATATAAAAATGTTGAGGAAAAGTACAGGGCTGCTACCCGTCCGGAAAACCTGAAAAACAGGTAGATGTCAGGGAATTTGGTTTGACCTGGAAAAATCGGGGAAATGTTAGGGAATTCCTCAAATTTCATAAAAGTGACTGGAATTTTAAAATATAAAATCAAATTTTTGAAAGTGTTAAACTATTTTGCTAACGACCTATTTTTACGTTAATGTTTTTCTGCTTAGTAATTAAATTAAAATTGCGATCGTAATTTATGAATTTCACAGTGAAGGCTATTGCTATAATGTGGCATTACGCAATCCAAGAACAGAGTTCATGTGTAAACATCAGCGCATGCGCCGTGGTCACTGTTCTAGTTGTGAGAAAGCGTCTACGCAGACTTCAATATGATACGTAATACGCATGCGCCGTGGTCACTGTTCTAGTTGTGAGAAAGCGCTTACACAAGACTTCAATATGTCACGTAATACGCATGCGCCGTGGTCACTGTTCTAGTTGTGAGAAAGCGCTTACACAGACTTCAATATGACACGTAATACGCATGCGACCGTGGTCACTGTTCTAGTTGTGAGAAAGCGTCTACACAGACTTCAATATGACACGTAATACGCATGCGCCGTGGTCACTGTTCTAGTTGTGAGAAAGCGTCTGCACAGCCTTCAATATGACGGGGTTTAATACGCATGCGGGCATTTGATCTTTTGTATTCTTATTTACAAAATAGTGACAAAACGGTGCTTTATTATTATTTTATATATCATTTGTAAATTATTTTATTTAAGAACGTTTTAATTAATTATATTACGACGTTATAGCAAAATTGTTTTTCTAACACATCAAAAGCATTGCGAATTTGTATTTTCAGTTTAGTGACCCTTACTTTGCGCATGCTCAAATTCAGATTTCTTTTAGTGTTTCTCAATCCTAAAATTACATTCGTACGGTATTTGTTTTGAAGTCCAAAGAGTTTCCTCTCTCTCCCCCCCCCCCC
>CABEEJ010003983.1:0-10851 GCA_901482245.1 Timema douglasi
CATCTCACAATCACCCTACCATTTCACATTAGCGTAAGTGCATATAACCCGAACGGGTAGTAAGACGCGGTGCTAATAATAATAATTTATAGGCATTAGTTGTATTTTGTTTTATGACAAGATTGGCCTATTTAACTTAAATTATTATTGGGTCCAAATGGAATATCGTTTGAAGTTTAAATGAATGTTGTGAGTCATGGCAAGTTAAGGAAGGAAGATGAGAACCTTTGAAATGAGTTATATGAAGTAAATGTTGGTTATTTACGTTAGAGTCTTAGGAGACAGATAGTAAATATCATGACGTTGTTTTTAGATTTACACAGAATATTTTTGCTGTAAATTGAAACTTCTCATTGATAAATTCTCCATATTGTGTTAAACAATTGTTCTATGGTAATCATAGAGATTTTACATTTTATTAATGTTTTGGAGTTATCTGGTAAATTATTCTTCTTATATTAATTTCATATATAACTTAATAAATAATCTCACAGACTTCTCAATATTATTCATTAATTTATATATAATCAATACCCTTAGGTCTAGACTTCCCAATCTTTAAATTTTCGTGTTTGGGTGATTAAGAAATGATAACAGATTATTTTGTTTTCCTTGAGGCTGACCGTCTGGTTCTTCCCGCAATACGGGTGGGTTGCGTGTCTGGGTACACTTGGTACACCCAGGTTTTCAATATTTTGTAACTCAAACGACTCACTATCGCCAATTATTGATTATTATTTTGTATATTTCGAACCCCCACTTGATAGTTATTGTGTTCAATCTAGTCACGGTTAAAAACCATAATGATATAACAATACAAATTATGATAGAATTAAAAACATTAAACACACATAAGTTACACTCAAAGTCACCACTAATTTTTTGGGTTCCATACATATAATATAACCCTGGGGAAAAACTCACGTTATATGTCTGTTTAGGTCTTACACAGATCCCAATATTTGAACGGTTGGACATATAAAGCCAAAGCTTGGGTTGGAGCTAAATGCTAGCGTGTCCACATGAAATGGGTTGGTAACAATTTAGCAAAAAGACGAATAACGGAATTTGTGAGACATTAAAATTAAAATTAAGTTTACGTTTTATTATTTTATTTTATTTAACCAAATGTGTGCGGTATTTTTGAAAAGCTTTACCGTGAGCGCTAAATATATATATATACCTAATGTTTGGATATAATAATAATTATTATTATATATACAATAATAATTATATATATATATAACATTTAACAAAAAGTATCAAGAACGGGATTTTAGAAACTTTGGAGAAGATCTTAAAAAACTAGGACTATGTAAAACATATTATTTTACAGTAAAAATGATTTTATTTATATGAAAATAATACTTTTCGAAATATTTCTATATAACTCTCATTCGGTATTTTTACTCATGAATGCCTCCTGCCGACAACCTTGGATGGAGCAGGACCACATAAACGAGAAGAAGATGGGTAGCCTAGGCACGAAATCCAAATAACCTGCACCAAGTGCACACTTGATCCTTAATAATTCATACATTAAAGATGTGTAAAGAATGAAAACTAGCCAATCAACGCAGATTATTAAGCCATAGAGATATTTCTGAGTTTGTTTACTAACTATTTTGGTTCCCAGATAAAGTTATTTACATTTAATATAAATGAGTACACCTTAGTTTTCTTATTTTATTCAATTATCAATAAACTATCTCACTTAGAGAGCAGCGTAGCATCCAAGGTTTCGAGGTTAAAAATGTATTTGAGGTATTTAACGTGCATTTTCTGAACCGACTGATAAAATCATCAGACCACTTTAATACTATCTTAAAATTCAGAAATCCATCACGCTCATCACTTTGAAAGGGGAAACACTCATTTCACTAAAAATAAAGGTTCCGCTATGTCAGGTATCGAACCTGGGAACATAAGTCCAGTAGATAAACATGCGATAGTTTGAGCTATACTGTCCCAAAATATTAGCGTTCAATAAATCTGTAAATAGTTTTCATGTAGAGTTATTGGTTTCGAAAGCATTTAATATTAATTCTATGATTATTATAAAGGTAACCAATAATTATTTGAGGAGTATGAGTTTTTAACATATAAGTAGTAATGCAGCCTACAAAATACATAATTGATTTGTTCTTGAAATTAACTTGAAAGGAGTAATAACTGTTGGCTTACTTCAAGACGTAAATGTTTAGAGGATGTATGAATGTTAACTGCATTAGAAACTGACCGTATTTTGCTAGTGCATGACTTGATGAAGTTAATAATGTGTTCCAACCCTCCTTTTAGACAAGCGCCATTTAACTATTTTACTCTATACGTGGACATTCACGGCCAGCCAGCACACACATAACTAACTATTTATTAATATGTTTGAGTGCCGGGAAAACTTCACTTTTTCTTGGGTAACCTTCATATAGTCAATCTTAAATCAATAGGACGAGGAAAGAGTGTTTAAAGGAATTGCATACACATTCTTGTTGAAAGTTGGTATTTTTGTTTTGTTTTTTAGCACCGCGTCTTACTACCCGTTCTGGTAATACGCCTATTTAATAATTACTCTAATTAATAAGGAATTGGTAAGGCTGAATTTAGAGGAAGTTAACCAACATTTGCCGTGAAAAGAGTGGAAAACCATTTAGGGAAAATCACCCTCAATTCACCAGAGCGAGATTTGAACCTCGATCTCCCCATCCTCATCAGTCTATCTCAACATGAAACTAGCGCGTCAGCTAACTACACCACCGAAGTAGGTCTGAGAGTTGTTGGTAATCTAACTGTAATAGAAACATTATTGATTGAACTTAAAAAAGCATACACCAAAATAATAAGCCTATAGACCAGTGTGATATCTGCTCTAAGCACACACAAAATTAAATATTTGATATCTTATAGTAAATAGAATAACAAATTAAAATAGATATTCTAGTAAATACCGTAAATAATGTATATTCTACTGAATCAGTATACACGTGGACACATTTTCTCATATGATCCATTTTTATTCCTGGCCGTAAATATTCAAGGACCTTTCACTAAATTGTTTTACAACTTCCCTCTAAGCAAATATGTTTATATCCTCTTTAATTTGTATCTTTTACATCATTATCCCACAAAAATTATTTTAGAAGTGTAGCCCGGATGAGTAGTTGAGGTGGTTAAAATAGGTAATGTTATGTTAAATATAAATATTCTCCTATAGTTAACTCTGAATTATAATATCCTCTTCGCGGAAGAATGAAATTTCACCTTCCAGCTGACCCACAGAATCTATTATCGCTAGGTCTCTTAGCAGTTCCAGGGACTCACAGCAAAACACTTGATTAAACTAATGTTATAACCTAAATACTACATAACTGAAAAAACTGCACTGCAATTGCTTAGATGGTTATGTTATCTTAGATAACATATATACAACATCCATCCGAAACTTAAACAGGGACTCGAACCCCAAAACTCAAGTATATCATGTTAAAATTTGCCTGGTTAATATCCTACAGACTATCATAAAATACATCGGAATCGGTTTTCTGTTTCAGAGATATACACAAATATCCGGCTGGTCCTTCACCGGGGCTCACAACACAAAACCTGATTATATAATGTTAAAACATGCCTGGATAAATATTATACAAAAAAATTGCAATCGGTTAAGTGGTTCCATACATATATACAAATATCTGGTTGACACTTCACCGGGACTCATACCAAAACACCTGACTATACACAAATAGTCCTAAAATATAACTGGATATTGGTCCAGTATAAAAGTAAAAAATCGCACCACAATCGGTTAAGTGGTTCCAGAGAACCTAAGTTAAAGATATAAATAAATCCGATCGTTTCTTTCACGGAAACTCAAATCCTGACTGTATGTATGATAGATCCTCCCTTAGCAGGCATCATTTATCCAGTTTCAGGTATATTTTACAACAAACAGACATTCTTAAAAACGGTACAGAACTACAATAAGTTTTTACTTTAAAATATTTACATTCCAAACCTTAAAAAATCAGAGAGATCATGTAAATTGTTTCTAAGCTCGTAAACCAAATACAATACTTCTCCTTGCTTTTCAATTATTTAAACCTCCTCATTCTGATATTGTTTTGATACTCATCTACAACATGGCCGGTTTTATTGTTGGGATTTCCAGAATTTATTTAATAAAATACAACACATTAAACATTAAATTTATTTGAAAATGATCATCAACGTAAATTTTATTAAACTACAATTTATCTCAATCAAAGTATTTTTCAAAACAGTTTACCAATAGTTATATTGTGGCCGTTATGGTAACATGGAATCGAACAAAGTTATGGACAGTCATAATAACGTTGGAGAAACAAATAAAATCATTTTAATAACTAAAATACACCCAATGGATAACATTTTATCAAATTTCTTTATTTTCTACCAAGAAATAATACAAAATATTTTAAATCAGGATTGGTACCCTTAAACTATATAATTTTTTTTTAAACTCAGCGTCCTAAAAATAAAGTAAAAATGTTTTAGATTTAATTTACTATTTGCACTAAATGTGTGGAATATAACAATTAATAAATTCATAATTATCTATTCCCATTAATTAATATTTAAAAAAGAGGGAGACCTACCTTAAGGCTCCATATAAAACGCATAAATGTGGGTAGCACTGCTGCCAAAATAATGCGTGGTGTTGTTAAATATTTAACAGCTAAAAAAAGCCCATATATTCATGAGGTCAAACATAATTAATTTACTAAGTATGTAACGAATAATTGATTTTATTAGGAAGGAAAAAAAAAACTACTAGTTCAAACCATCTGGACATCGCAAAAAGACATAACCCCTCCCCCATCACTCCTTCCCAACAGTTAATAAATAATTTAAGAATTTGAGGCTTTCTCTTAATCCGGCCTTGGGCAAACTATTCTGCAGTCATGTGTGGAGGTAGAGCATACCACGCGGGCTGAGCCAATAAGTTGCTACCTTACAACCTCGACGGAGTGTACACTTTGTTTCTGTTATGTTTTCCAATTTGTAAATTTAGGGGCACTTGTGTGTAGTTATAGGATTACTATAATTATTTTTCACATTGAGGAGCACGTTAAATATTTTACTCGAAGAGAAGAATCAGTGTTGGAGGAAAACCATATTTATGTAAGCAGAAGGAGGCAGTTAGTAAAATTATGTATGTTTTTAAAAGGTTTTTGCTCTACAACTTAAAAGGAAGATAGTGGATCCAAGAGCTTCCAGAAGATTATTAAAAAAAGCAGGCTATATATTGGAGACAAAACAGAACCTTAACCACTAGACATCAGAGAGGGACGCACTTATTTTCTTTCCTCAGTCACAGCGAATTAATCTTTCAAACTTTTTGGCATCAGTCTTGAGGAAACCTAACAACTTTTTGTGTTAGGGTGTGTCTCAAAACTTGGGAATTACTAGCTTGCTGGAAGTGTAGATTGTAGATGTAAGCCTTCTATAACTACTAAAACTACACGGGGGAAATGAGTTCTTTACTGAGTAATTTCAAACTAATGACTTACTATTATTATTATTATTATTATTATTATTATTATTATTATTATCACCGAGTCTTACTACCCGTTCGGGTTGTACGCACATACGCTAATGTGTAATGGTAGGGTGGTTGTGAGATGAAATGGAGGACCTACAGTTTAACGTGGGATCCGAACCACGATGGAGGCCTGGCATTCCACACATTCACAAGATGTCTTGTCAGAGGTGAAGGAAGGGTTCGGTAATCAGATACATCTGTACCGGGACCAAGGATTGAACCCCGGACCCCCAGTGCAGAAGTCCAACACCTTACCCCTAGGCCATCAGGTCACCTACTATTGACTTGTTGGCCAACACGTCACTATAAACATATTACAAAATAAAAACGTGATGTGATCATTTACAGAACCTAGACGTGAAAAGAGCAGATAAGTGGATTATTCTCTTCACTTTATTAACTCGCTAACTAACTAATTAGGAGCCCAAGATTGCAAAACTTAGGTTAGAAATTTTCCTCGTACTAATAGTCAACAAAAACATTTCCTAAGGCCAACAAAATTAAATTTCCATAAATCCATTCGAAGTTTTGATTTCTTTAGATCTTTCGATTCGATCTTTTTGAAATCGCTAGAAAAATAATCGATACATGAATCAGATCGAGGCCTTTGAATTGATCCAAAAAATCGATTAATTGAGGGCAAAGAATCGATTTTCGAAAAGATCGATACAAGATTGAACATCGCTGGTTGCCCAACTCAGTATAATGTTGATGTACGCCCAGGTGACCCATAGGTGACAATGGCGCGTGGCTGTGGTGGTCTAAGTGGGCTGACGGGTGAGTGTTACTTTCCAATTGTAACCTCGTAGCTTTTCCTTGTAACACCATTACAATAACATTCCAGGAAACCATTCTCGACAGGCAACATTTAGGCCCGTATGCGAGGAAGATGCTGAGTACAGCCAGAGTACAGGCAGAGTATGAGCCTCGTGATAGTACGATCTATGACGCAATATCTTGAGTCTCGCCAGGATATTACCACAACTTGGCACATAGACGATCGAGACAGCTGTTTTCACGACAGGCCTAATACTATTCTAGTACTCAGAGGATATTACCACAACATGACACATAGACGATAGAGACAGCTGTTTTCACGACAGGCCACATGCTCTGTTAGTACTCAGAGGATATTACCACAACATGACACATAGACGATAGAGACAGCTGTTTTCACGACAGGCCTCATGCTCTGCTAGTACTCAGAGGATATTACCACAACATGGCACATAGACGGTCGAGACACCTGTTTTCACGACAGGCCTCATGCTCTGCTAGTACTCAGAGAATATTACCACAACATGGCACATAGACGATTGAGACACCTGTTTTCACGACAGGCCTCATGCTCTGCTAGTACTCAGAGGATATTACCACAACATGACACATAGACGATAGAGACAGCTGTTTTCACGACAGGCCTCATGCTCTGCTAGTACTCAGAGGATATTACCACAACATGGCACATAGACGGTCGAGACACCTGTTTTCACGACAGGCCTCATGCTCTGCTAGTACTCAGAGAATATTACCACAACATGGCACATAGACGATTGAGACACCTGTTTTCACGACAGGCCTCATGCTCTGTTAGTACTCAGAGGATATTACCACAACATGACACATAGATGATAGAGACAGCTGTTTTCACGACAGGCCTCATGATCTGCTAGTACTCAGAGGATATTACCACAACATGGCACATAGATGATAGAGACAGCTGTTTTCACGACAGGCCTCATGCTCTGTTAGTACTCAGAGAATATTACCACAACATGGCACATAGATGATAGAGACAGCTGTTTTCACGACAGGCCTCATACTCTGCTAGTACTCAGAGGATATTACCACAACATGACACATAGACGATAGAGACAGCTGTTTTCACGACAGGCCTCATGCTCTGCTAGTACTCAGAGGATATCTCCACAACATGGCACATAGACGGTCGAGACACCTGTTTTCACGACAGGCCTCATGCTCTGCTAGTACTCAGAGAATATCACCACAACATGACACATAGACGATAGAGACAGCTGTTTTCACGACAAGCCTCATGATCTGCTAGTACTCAGAGGATATTACCACAACATGACACATAGACGATAGAGACAGCTGTTTTCACGACAAGCCTCATGCTCTGCTAGTACTCAGAGGATATTACCACAACATGGCACATAGACGATAGAGACAGCTGTTTTCACGACAGGCCTCATGCTCTGCTAGTACTCAGAGGATATTACCACAACATGGCACATATATGATAGAGACAGCTGTTTTCACGACAGACCTCATGCTCTGCTAGTACTCAGGATATCTCCACAACATGGCACATAGACGATAGAGACAGGTGTTTTCACGACAGGCCTCATGCTCTGCTAGTACTCAGAGGATATTACCACAACATGGCACATAGACGATAGAGACAGCTGTTTTCACGACAGGCCTCATGCTCTGCTAGTACTCAGAGGATATTACCACAACATGGCACATAGACGATAGAGACAGGCCTCATGCTCTGCTAGTACTCAGAGGATATTACCACAACATGGCACATAGACGATAGAGACAGCTGTTTTCACGACAGGCCTCATGCTCTGTTAGTACTCAGAGGATATTACCACAACATGGCACATAGACGATAGAGACAGCTGTTTTCACGACAGGTCTCATGCTCTGCTAGTACTCAGAGGATAAGGTTTAAGGTACAAGATCTAAGCCATCAGGTATGAAGGAGTGGGTGGTAAGATGAAGTGTACATCGTTTAAGGCACAATATCTAAGCTGTCAAGTTTTAAGGACTAGCTGGTAAGCGGGTTGGTTGGTAGGAGGAAGGATTGAAGCTGGATGGGATCAACACGATCATGATCGAGCCAGACTACCTCTTGCTCAGGATGGATACAGGAGGTCGTATGGCTGGAAAGAGGTAATAGTACAGGATGGGGACTGGAGGTTGTGCAGATCAAGGCTGGGGTTAGGAGACTGTGAGGACGGTAGAAGAGCGATTGGCGGGCATGGTAAGAGAAAGGGATGAAGGTTGTGAGGAGAGTATGGGATGGAGGCTGGACTCTAGACTCAGGGGTAGAGGGGCTGCTAGGAGGGGGGCTGCAATGGGCAGAACGACAAATACAGGGACATAAGGTACTCTTGTATAATTAAGAGCCTGTTAAGGGTAGTTTAGGTTAGGTTAGGTTAGAGGAGAAAGTGATCCACCCCATTCAATGTGGTGGATCAATATTATTATTATTAGCACCGAGTCTTACTACCCGTTCAGCTTATACGCACTTACGCTAATGTGAAATGGTAGGGTGGTTTTTAGATGAAATGGAGGACCTACAGTTTAACGTGAGATCCGAACCACGTTGGAAGTTTAGCACTCCACACATTCACAAGTTGTGGTTAATACACGTATTGTCAGAGGTGAAGGAAGGGTTTGGCAATCAGATAAATCTGTGCCGGGACCAAGGATTGAACCCCGGACCCCAGCACAGAAGTTTGACACCTTACTCCTAGACCACCAGGTCACCTGGATAAATGGTAACCTTATGGGAGAAAGTGGTCCAGAGCTGTCATTGCAACCACTACTACCATGTTACAACTTTGTTAGTTTTGAAATAACTTGTCTGTCACTTGAGCCACTCTGAAGTGGATTTATCTTGATGTTATTCGAGCAATTGGTTCTCGTGCCAGTCGCTTGGTTGTCTATCACATGGTCCAGCTCATGTCGATCACTTGGTCCATGTCGTTTCTGGGTGTCTAGCAGTTGGTCTGTTCACAGATTTGTTCTCTCGTGTCGATCGCTTGGTTGTCTATTCTTTGTACTCCTATACCTGAGCGTGTCTAGCAGTTGGTCCAAGTCGTGTCGGCCACTTGACCCTCCCAGCCTTCCAAATAATTCTTATAGCTTGTCGAGCAGTTTGTATGGTGCCTCCAAAATGGCAAGAGACAAGAAACAATTATCTATTACAAGAAATAAATATTGCCGAGAAAGAAGGATATGATCGCAATAAAAGGATTTAAAATTAAATGTATAATATATACTTATAAGTTATAGGTCATAATGATAAGGTAAATTTGTCAGATTGTAACGACTTACATGTAATAACAATGGGTCAACACTCACCAACTCGAGGAACCCGCTCTCGGAAGGTCAACACACGGCACAAACTCGATCACCGGCCTCCGCTCTCGGAAGTTACGACTAACAGACTGAACGCCACGCTTGAGCCAGCCCACAGTGAAGCTCGAACACGTGTCCAGCCAGCCGAAGAAAAAAGAAAGAAGAGTTCCGCCTCCGGCCACGCGTAGCTTCGAGGCGCTTCTATATTGTTCTGGAACCACCCTTCTCCTTAGATTGTGATGTTCTACAGCCTTCCTATTCCTTCGGTCTTCCCCCCTCTCTGAGAATTATGTTTTGTATATATATATATCGGTTATGCCGGGATCATGACATCACTTACTACTCCACCGGCTTGTGGATAAGAGGTGAGGACGGTGACCTAGGTCTTGGGGAATGTTATCTTACATATCAATATTACTGTTTCGGCGTAATGGGGGGAACTCTGTCAAAATTATCATTTGGATTTTATAACTAATTTATTTTTATATTTAAACTTGCAAATGATATGCGCTTACCGCGGCATGTAGTGAGACCGTCGCTTTCATCACCGCCTAAATTTGGGGTCTGAGCCCAATCTTTCTTGTTATGTATATTTTTGTAAATAGTGGTTTATGACCAGAGCACCCAGAGATTGTCTGTGGTCCCGGGTTCGAAACCCGCCTTGTGTTCACTTCATGAGTTTAGCAGTATTTGAACTCGACTTTGTTTATCGGGTCAATTACCGAGAGTTGATGTGTTACTTAGTTTAATGTTACATTGGGGACTTGCAGGGTTACAATGACGTCACGTTTGTTACGAGCGTCTTTAGAGAACTTAATGTATATACTAGGCCGGATAACTGCTGCGTGGGAGTTGCAGTTAGTCCTATCCTCTTGTTCTGGGAACTATTCCAGTAAGTGAAGCAGCCAAGGAACTAAAGTCCATAATATTGAGATCCCGGACTGTACATTGTTGATAGGTTTCATTTAGTGTTTTTTGGTAACCGTCTTGAGGAGGTTACGAGTTTGTTTACATTTAGATCTAGTTGACTCCGTTGGTGAACGGTATTATTCTATTATTGTTTTTGTTACAATAAAACATTTATTTTGTTCAACCAGGTAACACTCTTGCCTGATTTACAGTCTCCCTCACCTTATAGATATTAGGGGGGGGGG
>CABEEJ010003983.1:10918-29405 GCA_901482245.1 Timema douglasi
CAAGATATCCTTACTTATTTATTTTCTATGATGGGAATTTAAGAATAACTAAAAATATACCTTACGACCTTTGCTTATTTTGCTGTTCCCTAACTATTTTGGGCATGTGTAAAACTCAATTTTTTTACACCAATTTTGATATTTTCCCTCTAATTTGAACATTGAAAGATGTATGTTAAAAAAATGAATGGTTGGATCAGCACTAGCGAGCTCAAAAATGTGCTCAAATCTCACCACAATTAGCAAAATGATGGCGTGCACGGAAGTATTTAATTAAACATTCTCATTCAAAGTTAAGAGTTTTTAAATTATTTATATTAATTATATTTTTTAATTACTTAAATTCAGTTAAATCAAAAGTTTCATACTAAAGAGTTTAAAAATCAAGTTTTCAGTTAACTTCAATTCATTTGATCATCCTCCGTCAGTACAGGTAGATTAATGACACTCATGAGACATAAGTTTCTTGAAGATTGTTTGATTATCAGTCTTCATTTAGGGTCCGAAATAAAATGTGTGTTTTTGAATGTTGATAGAATCCAGCGTCTTACTACCCGTTCACATATCTAAGTTAATGGGATAGGAAAAGAAAGGTGTATAGCTCCAACCTCCCCTTAGCGGGAAATCATACTAGTTAGTACATCAACGTGTTTTGGCTAAAAAACTATCTCAAGCGACAGGAATAATTAGAAGAAAGTGCAGGCTTGATACACTTATTACCTGAGACGCACTAATGAAAATGTAAAAATAAATCCCATACAGTCAATCTGTGCTCCAACCGCTATTTTGGAAAATTACGGCTTAGTTTTAGGCAATGCCGTCAGAATGGTCACAATTCCAGAACAATAATAAGAGATATAAATTATGTTATTAATATATATATATATATATATATATATATGTTCTCTTTCCCCTGTCCATGCATTTCACAATATATTTATTTTATTGTTTCCCCACGCCTTTCATTTTAAATTTCTAATAAGCTATTATTTTCACCCATTTTGTGATATCTTTCAAAATCTTAAGGTGTGCCGGAAAGCAAGCACCTGTAGTAAAGTTAGACGTGATTACGTTGTACATACTGTTTAATGGTGAATAATTGCATAAGAAATGTAACATAATGTTTATGCTGCAGTACCAATTGATTCATTTCATATTTTTATGTTAAGGAGGCGAGAAGCCGCTGTGCAGACGATCAGCTTTAATAACGCAATATTTAATCAGCGATGCATTATTTAAAGATATAGGCCTTGCTCATGCCAACTACCCTTACTAATCATATATTTAGAGTTTTATTAATAGGAAAAAAAAAAGTGTGAAATTATTTCATTTTCAACTTATATGCGAAGCTATGAGATTAGGCATTATCAAAAAGGGCCCTTAATTTAACCTTTCTATAGCTAATACAATAATTTTTTGATAGGTTCACAACATACATTTTTTAAGATATCTGAAAGTTCTTTGTGCGCCAATACTGGTGGCGCGACTAGTGACGACTTCTGAAGTTCTTACAGGGAAAATTGGAGCGGCCCCATGTTTACCGCGATCCAATACTCGACAATCCTAAAACATAACTCACTGTTTATTGTAAACTACCCGGACGATCACAGTAGTTTTTTTCAGAATTTGTCATAAAAACCTTAAACGATATGAGGATATCGTTCAAATTTATTAATTCCAATTGGTTTGCTTTGAGAAAATTGTTTTCTAATTAAAAAAACTAGAGACATATTTTCACTCTGAGTAAAAGTTGTTTCCTAATTGAAATAGATGGGTAGGATAACTGTACGAACATGAACTACATTTTATTTTGATATGATTCATTCTTCTAACACTAATACTTGTCATACATAGTTTGATGTGTTTAGTTACGAGCTATTCACGCCCGCCAGGTGTTCGTTAAACTGAAGATTGTCCGCCATTCCGGCCGGTCACTCATTGACGATTGTGCTTGAAGGGAGGCTGGACATTATAACAGTGATTTAATAATGGAAGTAATAGTGAGAGTTGGTGTGTCTGGTATAGTAACGAGTAATTATGTAACAAGGGCGGAGGAAATAGCGCGAGATTCGGAAAAGTTTATTACAGGTCTCGGTCATAAGGCGGACACCATATGTAGTGGTATTACATGTAGGTCTAGGTAATAAGCATATAAAATAATATTGTAATTTATGAAAACTATGGCTAGTGCTATAAAAGAGATATAAAAGCCAATAACTTATATTGTGTCAAAATTAGGCATAAATAGATTTTAAACATTATTATATAATTATTTTATAATATTAGCTTAATACCATTCATTGAATAATTTATTTATATTACATTTAAGAAATATTTCCACTGATAAATTTGTGGGATATACCCTAATTTAACGAAGTCACCAAAGATTAATAATGTCGGGAATCAAACCCGAGACCCTTAACACAGAACGTAGACGTATTAATGACCGAGCCGAGTTATTGTCGGGAAAGGTGGACAACAATTATAAATTTAAGATTTATCTATTCACTAATTTATAAGAAATGTAGAATATATTATAAATATAGTGCACAGCCAGAAATGATTCAAAGTATTTAACATAATAATTATTGTAGAGTTATTCAAAGCTAGTAATAGTTTATTAGGAAAAATAAATATGAAGGAACGGAATGGCGGACCGGTCTTTCTAACAATCTTCAGTTTGTCGAACACCTGGCGCGCGTGAAGAGCTAACTAAACACATCGAACTACTGCGATTGTTCAGAGAGCTTACGAGAAGCGGTGAGCTATGTTTTAGGATTCTCGAGTATCGGAGTCAAATATCGTCTACAGTTGGCACGGCGGCTATAGCTTAGTAATAATAATAATAATAATAATATAGCTTAGGGGAGTCAAAGCTCTTTATTTCTACTGGCCAGTGTCGACTGTCTCCACAGAGCGAAGAGAGGTGAAGAAGAAGGAATAATGAACATTTCCCCCTGTTGTTACTCTTGCGCTCTTTGCGTGGACACAGCTCACACGTGGGTAATGTTTTAATAACAATCCAGAACAATATTGTGTTTACAGTCCATTTATTTATTTATTGGATTGTTTTGGCACCGCGTCTTACTGCCCGTTTAAGTTAGACGCGTGTGTACTCATTACATTAATGTACTGGGGATGAGTAAGGTTGAATCTTAAGAAGTGTACCCGCATTTGCGCAGAGGAAGAGTTAAAACCCATTGTGTAAAAACCACCCTCACTAAATAATTACTGTACCCATTAGTTTTTATATCAATATTAATATATTTGTAGTTTACTGATGACTGATTTTTGAAAGAATCTTGTTTAAAAAGCTCTAATGATTTTGTTCAAAATTCTTATCAGAGGACCATTTTACATAGTCATTAGTAATTTATCTTTGATTTTCTAAAAGAATTAACTTAGAATAAGTTATAAAAAAATGTTAAATTTTTAGAAAATGAACTTGCATATTTAGTTCAAAATGGGTGTCCGGGAATATTATTTCTTGATAAAAAAGAACACATTTTTGTTTTTACAAATTACAAATAACTTTATGGTACCAGTGGTTTACAAATAACTTTATGGTACCAGTGGTTTACAAATAACTCTATGGTACCAGTGGTTTACAAATAACTTTATGGTACCAGTGGTTTACAAATAACTTTATGGTACCAGTAGTTTACAAATAACTTTATGGTACCAGTGGTTTACAAATAACTTTATGGTACCAGTGGTTTACAAATAACGTTATGGTACCAGTGGTTTACAAATAACTTTATGGTACCAGTGGTTTACAAATAACTTTATGGTACCAGTGGTTTACAAATAACTTTATGGTACCAGTGGTTTACAAATAACTTTATGGTACCAGTGGTTTACAAATAACTTTATGGTACCAGTGGTTTACAAATAACTTTTTTCAGACAATTTAAAATTTGGTTTAAAATTTATAATTTTATGTAAAGTGTGTTTGTTGTGATTAAAAATGATATGTTGGTTTTATGAGGAAAACTTAGCCTAATTAAGGGTAGGTAGGTCCCTATAAAGCTATTTTTGAAAATTTTCTTCAAAGATATAAAACACAATACTGTGAAAGTTCATGAAATTGCGTCGAACCAAATATTCTTGGCCCCATACGGCCAGCAATATCAAACAGGTGGCCAACCGCTGGCATGAACTGTTAGCTGTCCGTTTGTAGGCCAGGATATAGTCGAGTCACGTTTGTAGGCCAGGATATAGTCGAGTCACGTTTGTAGGCCAGGATATAGTCGAGTCACGTTTGTAGGCCAGGATATAGTCGAGTCACGTTTGTAGGCCAGGATATAGTCGAGTCACGTTTGTAGGCCAGGATATAGTCGAGTCACGTTTGTAGGCCAGGATATAGTCGAGTCACGTTTGTAGGCCAGGATATAGTCGAGTCACGTTTGTAGGCCAGGATATAGTCGAGTCACGTTTGTAGGCCAGGATATAGTCGAGTCACGTTTGTAGGCCAGGATATAGTCGAGTCACGTTTGTAGGCCAGGATATAGTCGAGTCACGTTTGTAGGCCAGGATATAGTCGAGTCACGTTTGTAGGCCAGGATATAGTCGAGTCACGTTTGTAGGCCAGGATATAGTCGAGTCACGTTTGTAGGCCAGGATATAGTCGAGTCACGTTTGTAGGCCAGGATATAGTCGAGTCACGTTTGTAGGCCAGGATATAGTCGAGTCACGTTTGTAGGCCAGGATATAGTCGAGTCACGTTTGTAGGCCAGGATATAGTCGAGTCACGTTTGTAGGCCAGGATATAGTCGAGTCACGTTTGTAGGCCAGGATATAGTCGAGTCACGTTTGTAGGCTAGGATATAGTCGAGTCACGTTTGTAGGCTAGGATACAGTCGAGTCACGTTTGTAGGCCAGGATACAGTCGAGTCACGTTTGTAAGCTAGGATACAGTCGAGTCACGTTTGTAGGCTAGGATACAGTCGAGTCACGTTTGTAGGCTAGGATACAGTCGAGTCACGTTTGTAGGCTAGGATACAGTCGAGTCACGTTTGTAGGCTAGGATACAGTCGAGTCACGTTTGTAGGCTAGGATACAGTCGAGTCACGTTTGTAGGCTAGGATACAGTCGAGTCACGTTTGTAGGCTAGGATACAGTCGAGTCACGTTTGTAGGCTAGGATACAGTCGAGTCACGTTTGTAGGCTAGGATACAGTCGAGTCACGTTTGTAGGCTAGGATACAGTCGAGTCACGTTTGTAGGCTAGGATACAGTCGAGTCACGTTTGTAGGCTAGGATACAGTCGAGTCACGTTTGTAGGCTAGGATACAGTCGAGTCACGTTTGTAGGCTAGGATACAGTCGAGTCACGTTTGTAGGCTAGGATACAGTCGAGTCACGTTTGTAGGCTAGGATACAGTCGAGTCACGTTTGTAGGCTAGGATACAGTCGAGTCACGTTTGTAGGCTAGGATACAGTCGAGTCACGTTTGTAGGCTAGGATACAGTCGAGTCACGTTTGTAGGCTAGGATACAGTCGAGTCACGTTTGTAGGCTAGGATACAGTCGAGTCACGTTTGTAGGCTAGGATACAGTCGAGTCACGTTTGTAGGCTAGGATACAGTCGAGTCACGTTTGTAGGCTAGGATACAGTCGAGTCACGTTTGTAGGCTAGGATACAGTCGAGTCACGTTTGTAGGCTAGGATACAGTCGAGTCACGTTTGTAGGCTAGGATACAGTCGAGTCACGTTTGTAGGCTAGGATACAGTCGAGTCACGTTTGTAGGCTAGGATACAGTCGAGTCACGTTTGTAGGCTAGGATACAGTCGAGTCACGTTTGTAGGCTAGGATACAGTCGAGTCACGTTTGTAGGCTAGGATACAGTCGAGTCACGTTTGTAGGCTAGGATACAGTCGAGTCACGTTTGTAGGCTAGGATACAGTCGAGTCACGTTTGTAGGCTAGGATACAGTCGAGTCACGTTTGTAGGCTAGGATACAGTCGAGTCACGTTTGTAGGCTAGGATACAGTCGAGTCACGTTTGTAGGCTAGGATATAGTCGAGTCACGTTTGTAGGCCAGGATACAGTCGAGTCACGTTTGTAGGCCAGGATACAGTCGAGTCACGTTTGTAGGCCAGGGTACAGTCGAGTCACGTTTGTAGGCTAGGGTACAGTCGAGTCACGTTTGTAAGCTAGGATATAGTCGAGTCACGTTTGTAGGCTAGGGTACAGTCGAGTCACGTTCGGAACAACAATATCTGACAACTTTCATATATTCACACTGAAATAAGAAAATGTGCGTGGATGCTAAGAAATACTTTCTTTCAAGAACCGAATAATCCACCTCACGATCCGGGGCAATTTATTTTTTACAGCGGTAATGGGAGGCAAAATGGATTTTTGTAGATATCTAAAAAATTTAAGGTTTTATTGAAAGGAGTTTGAAACCTTATTTGAAGCATATAACTTTCCTACTATATGGTTTTTTATTTGTTAATGTACAATATAATTTGACTAAGTTATGACACTTTAAATGGGCGCAGTTTTTGGCCCCCTTTCAGTAACCCGAGTTTTACGTGCTTTTTTAGCGATTAGGTCGAAAATTGTGGATTACACATAAAAATACTTATTTAAAAGCTTAAAGCGTAATCAATTACTTTTAATTTCTAGTTTTTGAAATCGCTCTAAGATGAAAATGAACTTACTTGTGACATGACATTAACGAAACAATGTATCTGCGAGAAATCAATATTTTAGCTGTTAGTGTAGGCCTATATCCAATAAAAATGTATAGGGCCTTTTTGATAGATATGTTGACATTATGTGGTATAGATATTTCGAAATAAATAATAATTAATGGAAACCCCCCCCCCTTTTTTTAAAGTGCGTATTTTTTGAAAATTTTATTATTAATATTTAATAGTTTTTGAAAAAATAAAACCTTAAAAATATACCATAGCGTTTAACTTATTCAATTCTCTAAAATATATTTTAGTCTCCCCTATTTATCTTAATAACAGCGTGTGGATACCCCCTCTCGTCCCCCTCAAGTATAAAATGGATATTGGTGTTGCGTAATACAGGTTCTGATCCCGACAGGTACCTTATCACTTGAAAGGTAGTTTTGTTTAGTAAGCAGCATATGCCATTTTAGATTAGACCTATCAAACGTTGAGATATTGGTTTATAATGATAGATGAAACTACCAGTATTCTTATCAATTGGGACACAAGTGTTTACTTGATGCCATTGTGTTGATAGTAATTCTATTTCTGATAACAGTTATCTGTTAAGTCCTCTCTCTGGGCAGTGATGACAGTTGGACTGGTAACTCTCACACCTGCTTCAATAGAAACTGCTTGTCGCCCTCTCCAGGTAAGATTATTACCACCATTTGAAACTGATTTTAAAACTTACAGAATTATACAATTTACAAAGTGTTCACACTTATATATAATAATATAATAACAATATTTAATAATGTATTAGGAAACGCGATCCCAGGCGTGTTTTAACCGAACCATTTGTTTCACTTTTTATGGTGTTAAGTAACAAAGTAACAAAGTAACAAACACTTCCACGTTCCTGTCTATTTTCTATAGTTGATGGTAGATAGTTAAGTATTACAAGAAATATGGCTATGACGTTGGCACTGAAACGATCCATTACGATATATTATCTGACGCACAGTCTACTTGTTATTTGAGAGTAATCGTTCTCCTAATTAAATTAATGATAGTTAATTTTGATAGTCAAGCTAGATTAAATTTAACAAAATGTTCATATTGAATGCAATCAGAACATTGGATAGTGCTATGAACCATGAACAAGTGCTATGAACAGTAACAAGTGCTATGAACCATGAACAAGTGCTATGAACAGTAACAAGTGCTATGAACAGTAACAAGTGCTATGACCAGTGAACAAGTTCTATGACCAGTGAACAAGTGCTATGACCAGTGAACAAGTGCTATGAACAGTAACAAGTGCTATGAACAGTAACAAGTGCTATGAACAGTGAACAAGTGCAATGAACAGTGAACAAGTGCTATGAACAGTGAACAAGTGCTATGAACAGTGAACAAGTGCTATGAACAGTGAACAAGTGTTATGAACAGTGAACAAGTGCTATGAACAGTGAACAAGTGCTATGAACCGTGAACGAGTGCTATGAACAGTGAACAAGTGCTATGAACAGTGAACAAGTGCTATGAACAGTAACAAGTGCTATGAACAGTGAAAAAGTGCTATGAACAGTGAACAAGTGCTATGAACCGTGAACAAGTGCTATGTCGATCCACAGCAATATAAATAGCACGTTGGTAGTTAGCGGGCTCACCTGGTACAATATTTATAGTTCTATAAAAGCCCTCCTGCCCCCTCAGAGCACTCTACGCGGTATTTTTAATTAAATGAATGAACTATTTATTTTTTAATTAATTTACTATTAAAAAATAATTTCCGACTAATTCACTAATTTAATAATTTTTTTCTCTAATTTAAGATATCTACCCTCGCCCCCCTCATTCGAGGTTTTAATTTACTATTTCATTGATTAATTCGTAATTTTTAGTTAGTAAATTTTTAAAAAAATTTCTGACCATTGTAATAATTTAATCAACTTTTTTCATTTATTAAAGACATATTTACCCCCCTTCCCCTCAATTAGCGGGGTTGGGCAATCGGGTGCTTATAGAGAGCTACACCTAGGGTGGGTGGTCAGGAAGGACTGAGTTTAAACCTCACCGAGGACATAGATGAGCAAAGATCACTCCGTTCACGATGAGCTCCTGTTATAGAATGTAAACTGATCTGTTTACTTCTTTGACGTCCCGCTGACTTTCAATCTCACAAAATAGTGATATTTCAAATCAGTAATATGAAATAAGTCTTCCGTCTACGTTTTTGTAAATAAATATGCTTCAAATAAGTGACATCCACCTTCAACATAGTGACGTGAGTTCGAATCCCAGAAAGCACGGTGTAATATATAAATTGTATTATATGAGGCTAGCAGTAATTAAATTGTACCAGTGTTTTCAGGTTGGTAAAACTATTTCCAGGTATCACATGTCCCAACGATGTCCTTGGAACATATATAGCTACTATCCCCTTACAATAAATATAAACGAGAAGCATGCTGCCACACAAAAAGATTAATAAACCAAACGAATCACTGTAATGGGTTTGAGCCCCGCGGCACACCAGACCAGACGAGTCTAAACCACATCAGCGGGTAAGAGAGGGAGTGAAACAAAGGACCTGCATTTGCATGGAGAGATCTAAGAATCGGCCCTCAGCCTTTTCCGTTCCACTTTACTTTTATTTGCGTACACAATAACGACACCCCAGCTAGCGGCAGTTATTTTAGTAATTTCACCACAAGTAAATACAAAACATCCTACAGAACCGATGTATTTTTAATACTTCTGCTAGGTCTTTCCGAATGGGGTTTGGAATCAATGCCATCTACGAAGTATTTGTAAATGGTTCGGCAATGGAGCACTTCGAGAAATTCGATAAATAATCATCATTAATTAAGTTGTGTTTACAAACATTTGTTCTTATGATCAATTCCTATTTAAATGTATTCCTAATACCTTAAAAATCGCTGGCGGCTCGTGGGTTTTGAACATTAATTTCAGGGTAGAGTAAAAGGGGTCATTTGAAAGATACTTAATTATTTTATCAAAATTCTGAATATTCCGGATGGGTAGTAAGACCGTTGAATGACACGGATGACTAGTAAGATCTCCTGAATAGTACGTATGTCTAGAGACCTGCTGAATACCATTAATGACTAGTAAGACGCACTGTAAGCAGCAATGAAGGTAGGCCTTACAGTATAGACAAACAAAATAGTACACGTACAACGAACATATAATTAAACACTTTGACATGATAACGCTTCCAACAAATTTGCTGAATTATTGAGAAAGTGGATCATCGACATAATATTACATAGCTACCGTTAATCGATTGTGGTCCTACAGTCTGATCTTCATAGAAATTCCGTTATTTGAAAACCAGAAACTCAACAATGAAGAAGTATTTTGTAAGCTTTTGAAAATTGTGTAATTATTAGGCCTACATCAGTCTGACACTCTAGTTCAGCCGGTAGCGTATATGTATATAACACTGGGGGTTCCAGGTTCAATTCCCGGCATGGCCGAAATATTTTTCATTGGATAAATATGTGTTTACCCTTTCACATTGATAAATGAACGGTCGGGGGACTGTATCTTGTGCCCGTACTAGTCTTAAGTTAGAGTATAAGTCATATGAAGCACGACAGGCCTAGCAAGCCGGTAGTGGAACATAACTATATGGCTTGAATAAAAACTTACTCAGATCATCGGCTAGAAACAGTAATGGATGTAAAGAAAATATACATACATCTAATCTAATAAGCCATATTTCTAGCATGACTAATGTTAGTGACTTTTAATTGATACTGGTGGGTGAACATAGTCATCGGATAAAAATAAGGGTTTAATTAAGGCTTTTACCTTTATTTTATTACATGCTGTGGTCACTCAAGAATTTATAAAGTAGCCCAAATAACGAACCGTGGACTTAAATAATATACGATACTGGTTATTCGGCCGCAACAAAAGAGCGTGGGAGTTAATTCCGATCAGATGGGTTTTTACCTTTAGCGCCACGTGTTATTTCACCTTTTAGGGTCAGAGGCATCACACCCAGCCCCACAGGACCTGCAATGTGGGTGCGCCAATGGTATAAGTGGGCCCTCAAAAGGGAACTTTAAATTACAATATATTTGGTGGAAATTATTGTAATCAAATAACATTCGTCCTGATTATAGACCATTACTTAGATAGTTGAATATGTTTATTATAAAGTTTTGTAAATTATAACTAAGCTACATCATTATTCCGAATATATCATTAGGTTTTAAAGAGCACAGATTTTTTTTAAAATCTTCATGCAGTCAAGTGACCTGACGGTCTAGGGGTAAGGTGTTGGACTTCTGTGCTGGGGTCCGGGTTCAATCCTTGGTCCCGGCACAGATTTATCTGATTGCCAAACCCTTCCTTCACCTCTGACAAGACATCTTGTGAATGTGGGGAATGCCAGGCCTCCACCGTGGTTTGGATCACACGTTAAACTGTAGGTCCTTCATTTCATCTCACAGTCACCCTACCATTGCACATTAGCGTAAGTTTGTGTAAGCCGAACGGTTAGTAAAACGTGGTGATAATAATAATAATAATATTAATTCACGCAGTCAGGCTGACTGACCGATTGGTGTCGTTTCCAATACAAAAGAAAAGCTAAAACAGTCATTATAAGGTTTGATAATTAAAGTAGTAATCGATATGACTATTAACTATTTCTTATAACGTTTATTAAGGTGTTAGATGACTAGAAAAAGGGAGCCCGAAAATAAATATTGCGGGGGGGAGGGGCAAGCTTAATCTGTTGCGCCACTGTTTAGGGCTATATGCATATTTACTAATTACGCTAATGTTTCATTGAACAGGAAAGTTTAAGTTGAAGGTTTAGGAGCCGTGTTTTCGTTGAAATAGAATGGAAACCCATATAGGGAAAAAACTACCCACATTACGGCCGACCGAGCTTCTAACGCTGATTTCCTCGTCATCGGCAGTCTAGTTCTATTGCGATAGCGACTGACGCCTTGGACCGTTTTGCCACCTAAGTAGGTCACAAGAATTATTTATAGGTGTATACAGGGGGAATTTCCTTAAACCTTCCCCTCATTTTATTTATCTGATTTTTAAATGAATAAATACATATTCTTATGTTATTTTTTATTCGTGATGGTATAAAAAAACACAATTCTGGAAAAGGTTTTCGGTGGCTGCCTGGTCTAAGGTGCCACTCTCGCATTAGACTATACTGCCGATGACGGGGACATCGAGGTTCAAATATCTGCCGGGTGAACTGAGGTTTATTTCAAATGCGGTTTTCCACTCTCCCTCCACGTGAATGTGGATACACTTCGTATAAATATAACCATCTTCATCTCTAAAACCATTAGCGTATTTAGTACATGAGAGTTTAACCCGAAAAGGTAGTAAGACGCGGTGCCAAAAATTAAGTTTGTATTTTCTAAAAGTTCCTTCCAATATCAGTATCCTACTATAGCTGGCTCTAATATTTTTGACCGAATGGTTAGAAAGGTCGACTATGATCCAGAGCATTGGTATTCAACCTGGAGGTACGCGAATACATCTAAAGAGTACTTAAAACTAAAAATATATATATAAATATATTTATTAATTTCACGATACACACTGATAAGTCAGGGCCATATTTAGGGTTTGTCACGAGAGACTCCGGACGTTAAGGACACGTGATCTGGGAGCTCCGCCTCCAACCCCCAGTGAGTTTTCTTTGCAAGTGGATGTAAATTAATGTAATTCCAGAGCTGTTTTATGATAGGTCTTACGGTTTACCCACAAGAGACCTCCAAATAAAGGTCCGAAGCGACTTTCAAGTTGCCCCACCATTTTGATTTTTTTTTTTGTGGGCTAATTTTTTATTTTTTTTTACTTTTTGGAATTTTCCCGTCGGTCACAGGCGAGAAGCTATAAGTTTGCCAAATTTCAAATTTCTTGCTCATCTGGAAGTGGGTAGAAATTAATGTCAGTGAGTGAGTTAGCCACGTGGCTTTATAGTAGTATAACAATAATAGCTTGCATTGTGACTCAACAACTCTCGGGGTACAAACTTAAAGATAAATTATATCTGGGAAAACGTGAAAAATGAAAGTTGTTCTAGGAGGGGAATCCAAAAATATATTTGTCACGTCAAGATACGCATCCGCCGTCTATTAGTAAATACTTTGCACAGATGAAGTGGCTTAAATGATGTCACAGTTGCCCCTAAGCCTTGCGTCAAGAATATGAGTGTTTAAAACCACATGTAGTTTTTTCTGTCACCGCGTCTTTATGGGGTTACTCGTTTGGGCTATACGCTAATGTGCTAATTACGCTAATGTGGCATGTTGAATATTAAGGAAGTGTACAGGAACTTGCGTGAAAGGAGGGTGGGAAATCATTAAAGGAAAACCAGCTCCAATTTCACCCGACAGAGATATTTCCCCAAAACATGCGCCATTAATTATTTTATTATCTGTGGTGCCACCGATTGGACCTGTGAACTCTATACCTGTAGACGGCTTACCTTATCACTCAGCCACGCAGTTGGGCTTTTCTAACGACCAATTATTTAATCTGCATGTGTGTGTGTTTGTGCGACGAACAAAATCTTTATTGTATCAGCTCATATCAATCCACGCCGCCTTCGAATAATATTCACTTGTTTGAGTTTTTCTCCATTGTCATCCAAAATAATTTAGAAATAAGTCAATACGATTTGATACGTTCAAATGCACGCCAACATAAGCAAATACGAGTCAATACGATATGATACGGAAACATTCACGCTAACATTAAAAAAAATGAACTTAATCAATTCGCACCAACCCTAAACTATCTTGTAGAGATATTCGTACGAATTCCACTCTGTTTCCACGAGATTTAGTAGGTGCGAAGTTGAGGTTGAAACATTTCCTGTTTACGACACAAACCTTATTAAAGGTTTAAAATACCGAATCATCGTTGTTATCACCTTCACAATTGACAACATTAGAGTAAATACGGTACGTTGAAGAGAACTTGACCCCACTATTATTAGTGACACGACATCTCAGTGAACCGTGCGAGCCACAGTGATACGGTACGTTGAAGAGAACTTGACCACGCTATTATTAGTGACACGACATCTCAGTGAACCATGCGAGCCACAGTGATACGGTACGTTGAAGAGAACTTGACCACGCTATTATTAGTGACACGACATCTCACCGAACCATGCGAGCCACAGTGATACGGTACGTTGAAGAGAACTTGACCACGCTATTATTAGTGACACGACATCTCAGTGAACCATGCGAGCCACAGTGATTCTTCTATCACAACATACATTCATGTATGGACAAAATTAACTACTGTACCATTTTCATACGAAGGTCCTTTAGAAAATACAAACATTATTTTAATGGTCAACTTTGATAACACGTTACCATATTATTAGTGTTATTTTATTTCTATTGATAATATTTATCAAAGGTGATAGCTGCATATCACATGACTTGATGTATGATTACGTTAAAATAGATCTAGTAGCTTTGAAGCTGTCAATTAAGGTATTTCATATTAAAATTAGGTTGTACTAGCAACGTGATGTGTGAGAGTAAGGATAAGGAAGAGTATTAATAGGAAATGCACTCGTATTCGTCTGCACAGAAGATATAAAATTATGGCGTAGATTCAATGAGAGTCTTCGTATCAACTTCCTACATCAAAACACGACCTATAAATAAAGATAATAATTACTTAACCTAAGATAGAACACATAAAATTAACATTAATAGTATAGTAAAATATTATCAGTTTTGGTAGCAAAAAGGTTTATATTTTCTAGTAGGTCATTTCTGTGACAATTATGGTGTTGCATCCCTTGTGTTAAACGTAAAACAAATAAACTCATTATCCTGAGTAGTACAACCAGATGTAAAAAAGAACCAAATTTGTTGTACAGTTATAAAAGTTAGTAAACCATTTTTAAACAAGTCGTACGTCAAGTTATGGAATTCACAACTGTCATTTTTGATAAGTATATAATTATCTATTCCAAATTGAATAATATTAATAATAACGTAAAATGTAATAATTATTGACTGAAAAGATTAGTATTTTCTGCCAGAATCCCACTATAGATATCATTAATTGAAGGGTACACGAAAAAAAGAGGGAGAGTCTTACTTCACCTTAAATTGAACTATTATTGGAATATTTTAATTTGTAAATAAATAATAATGTATTTCAATATAATCTTGGATGTTAATAAATAATTGTTTTAGTGCAGAATAATTTATTAATACTATATTTTTGTAAAACTACTAAAGTTTAGTCCACACCTTGAAATAACGAGGATTGTTATTTCGTTTTAGTTTATTTTTATGAAATTATAAAGATTGTTTTGTTAATTAATATATTTTAGTAACAATTGTAATAAAAATGTAGCATTTGGCTACATTCCTAGAAAAAGAAAAATAAGAAAAATATATATAACTTACCCCGTTTCACCGGCCCTGCGTCTAGAACTACGAGTCGTGAAGAAAACATAAACACTACAGAGCATAAGCACACCACAAGAAAAACTAGCCGCTGCTCTCAAATTTCAGTCGGCGACCACCAGAGCGCGCCACACAAACATGGACAGTCCAACGATCTTAATATGCGAAGAGATGTTGTTCTTCCACATTCTCGAAGCGTCGAGATGTTTAGAGTATATGGTAGAGGTTTCTGTTGTCATGCACGTTCCCCCCTTTGGTGATCCATGTGTTTACCCCCACCTCTTATCACGTTCTCCAATGTTCTCTGGGGTTTGTATATATATGTCCGGCGAAGCTATGTATGACCACTCTTGGGTTTAGCTTGGACGAAGGTATTGGAAGCTAAGGCTTCGGGATTATTAATTTTTATTTACCATTTAACTTTTCCAAATTCTCTTTCGACTTCATAATATTAACTTTGTGAAGAGGGACTTATGATATATGTAGATTTTGATCAGTGTTAAACTTTGGGTCAATAAATTTGTATGGATCTCGATACTTCATGGAAATCGATAGTTAATTAATGTATGTGGACATCAATACTTTATTTATTTTTGAGACTATCAATTATTTTGTAGAGATATCTCTCGACCTAATTGTGAGACTGAAGATATATTATTATTATGGTTATTATTGGTAATTTGAGGACTAAGTTTTCCTTAGCGAGGATTTTTGACAGTTTTAAAAAAGAAAACATAGACAAATTTCACCTGTAGTTAAAATGTTTATTATCGGTGCCTATTGGCCATACAATGGTACAATTTTGTAAGATATTATTGTATAATGGGAATATGTATAGAAGTATAAGGAATAATTAGGGAATTTTCGAGGACTCATGCTGTAAATTATGAAGGTAGATATGAATTTCGTAATGGATATTTTGTTTTGACGAAGATCACGTACCTTTACAAACTGGTTAGGTGGGAAATAATTGATTTAGGTATTATTGTTATCTTCTAATGTAATTGTCTCTAGTTAAAGCCGTATTTAACTATAATTTTGTTTTTCACTTCAAGCATTCTAATTTATATTGAAAATCTTTTCACCAACTCTTCGGCTACCTTAATAATTTTTAAGATATCTATATATTGTTCTAACTTATTCAAATGATAATGTTTATACTTATATATTTAACTATGACACTTTTAAATAAATATCAACAAAGCTACTCCAAGTATTTTCAATGCTAATAATAGAAATAATACCCTTAAGTTTTGTGTGTTTTGGTATTTCTTTAGTTTGGGTACAAATTTATATATTTATTTTCCTTAAGGGCAACCGTCATTATATTATTCCCGCGACTGGTTTTAGTTGCGAGCTCTGGGTTTTGAAGGTCAATTTCAGATTTTCAAAAAACAAGAACTCCAGACGCTCACTCCTATTGCCTTTTTTTTGTTTGTTTATGATTAGGACCTCCTATTATGTTATGATGTCGCTAAGGACAGTTCAATAATAATGAAGTGTATTTAATAAGATTTAGCACCACGTCTTACTACCCGTTCGGGTATTACGCTTTAAGTACTAATTACGTTAATGGATTAGGAATTGGGAAGGATGAATTAGAGGAAGTTAACCCGCATTTACGTGGAGGGAGAGTGGAAAACCATTTAGGAAAAACCACCCCCAGTTCACCCGACCGAGATTCGAACCTCGATCTCCCCGTCCTCAGCAGTCGAGCTCAACACGACTAGCGCGTTAGCCAACTACGCCACCGAGGCGGGTAATAATGAAGTGAATCTTAAGAATGTTCCACTTACTAGTTAATGAAAAAAATTACCATTTCTCAAAATGTTTCACTGTCAACAGTTATACAAATGTTTATTATCATCATTATTATTATTAGCACCACGTCTTACTACCCGTTCGGGTTAAACGTATTTACGCTAATGTGTAATGGTAGGGTGATTGTAAGATGAAATGGAGGACCTACAGTTTAACTTGGGATCCGAACCACGGTGGAGGCCTGGCATTCCCCACATTCACAAGTTGTTACACATCTTGTCAGAGGTGAAGGAAGGGTTTGACATTCAGATAAATCTATGCCGGAACTGAGGATTGAGCCCCGGACCCCCAGCACAGAAGTCTGACACATTACCCCTAGACCACCAGGTCACCTTACAAATGATTAGTTCAGGAAAAAGTACCAATTTTATCGAAATGTTCCGTTGCGAACATTTGTATGAAATTCTTCGACGATGGTATAATTTAATATAAACTTATTTACTACTCCCTATTTATAATCACCTGGCCTAGGAGTGCGGTCTGTACTTGAATTAATGTAGTTACCCTGTCCCTGCCAAACAAAATTTTGTATTGTTACCCTTAAATCCCACCTTATACGTACATTTTGAGTTATTGCTGTGAATTTCAAATTAGAGTTTATTTTGGACGGTATCCAAACATCTTTTTTCGTCAGTTTTAACAAAGACATTGTAACAGAAAGACAATACACCATGTAAAAATATTACTAAGACGGCCGACTTCATTTTCTTGGTGTAGGTTTAACTCTCCACACCGGCCTATTTGGAGGGCTCTCCTCCAGAACACGACTCGGCTGTGTGGCTGTCACGTATCGGTTGGTGTGCGTTGGTGTGAGAGGATCTAGACATTTGGAGGTGACGGTGATAGTGCTCGATCTGTTGGAGGTCCAAATAAACTATTGCTGATAGAGTTGACCCTCATCTGTGGTGTAATAAATACCCTTTGAGCACAATAACACACACGCATATATATATTATGGCACAAATATACAATGGTACGACAGAAAACACAATTATAGTAGTATATTTGATTTACAGCAGCACTGGTAAGACGTATTACACCCTCCGCCGATCCTATAGATAAGGCCCCTAAAACTATAGGATAGAGAGGATGCAACAATACAAGGAAAATAACAACAGGAAATAGAGCAAAGTTTAGATCAAAATATTCTTTAATTGTCAAAAGTATTAAACAAACACGGTAAAGACGGCCTTAATTCAAAACATCCTATAGCTACTATTCTGAAAGAAAACATTGACTTATTTGCGCAGGAATTCACAAAGTACGCTGGACTTAAGGTCCTTCAAACATACAGTTATGGCTGGTTACTCATAACCCAAAACAAGACTTAAGGTCTTTCAAAGCGTAATTTAAGAACAAGTTTTACATATGTTCCCATGACATATCGAACGAACTTGACTTGCATTTACGTTAATTCAAAGTACTACAAATTTACATTAGAGTTGGATCAACGTGATCCCAACACAAGGTTAGCTAAGTTAACATAAAAGTTTCTAAGTCGAACGCAATTTCCTCTTTGCGTTGACTATACATTTAACTAATTAATGTAGGCCCCTCGTCCATGACCTAAACAAAAG
>CABEEJ010003983.1:30668-72171 GCA_901482245.1 Timema douglasi
TTATGTGTGCCTAAATCCGAACTTTCTTAGTGATCGTATTTATAATACCTGTCGGCTATTGATTGACACGAAGAAACTTTCTTACTTGTTAATGAATAAGTAAGCTATAAGTTATTTAAATATAATTGGTACGGTGCACAGCAAAGACTTCTCTCTCTCGCTCGCTATTATATATATATATATATATATATATATATATATATATATATTAAAAACTCGTAAGATTTGTGAAATACGCTAATAGGTATGGGAGTGTTAAACATTACAACAGAAAACTTATGGCCATAGGAATTGTTTGACTTGTAGATTATCTTACAGATGTTGTGAGGAAAGTCTACTTATGGGCTTCATAATATTGTTTCGGGATAGTAGGAAACCACCCTAATATATCACCTGGATGTGACCGCTCATGATGTATTAAAGTAGGTCAATAGGAATTACACGCGTTACTATTTGTTTGCGTCCTGTGAATACATATGTTATAAATAACGGATTTGTATACATGGAATTACTTTTGTACTCTGAAGCGCCTCACACATCATTAGCGAAGAAGAGATTTCTAATCGTGGTTCGAACCCAGGTGGGAATTTTTCCGCTCAACGAGGACGGTGCCGGGAGATGGTGGTTCGAACCCTTTCAGGTGCAAAGAGGGTGTGTTTTTTTTTCCACTCTTAAGTATAAGTTCATAACACCTTAAAAATATTACAATTATTAAAGAGTTAGTAAATTATAGGTCTGTAGAAATAAACCTCCAATATTAATGAAATAATATACTCTGTTTAACGTGAGTTATATCGGTATAGTGCGCACCTTTCAATTCTATTCTATTTTATCGTTTAGATGAGAGAATCTGTGTTTGACTCTTGGTATGGTGAGCTATGCGTTAATACACCTTTGGAGTACCTTATATAAATATAAACATATTTCTTAGAGACTGATAATATTAGTGTTATCTTATAGGTATGGATAATATTTATCAGACGCATCCATCACTACGGTAAATAAAGTATTGTGATAAAAATGCGCTTCAGATATTGATCTACAGGGGTTCGTCCTCTTATTTTAAAATATCCATTATTTATGTCAGAATGGGATACACAACGGGGGATTTTCTCCACGCCTCAAGGGACAACCCTGAGAGCATTCTGCTCTTCGGCCCGCCACCGGTGGCACAGGACTCGTCTCCAACTAGCAACGGGCCAGCTCACCAGCATCGGGATTGCAGCATATCTGCAGAGGGCCGTGACCCTCCATCACCGTACTACTATGTACGTCACCTCTCGCTACCCCGCACTCCCCTCTCATCTACAACAGCACCTGACACCCCCTCCAGCATCAGATTACGTACATTTGTCAGAAACAATTCCCTAAGACACCCTCCACAACAGGTAGACAACCAGGACGCTATCCTCCAACCACAATCAAGCTATTGAACCCTTTACAAAACACCCCGCCCCATTCCTACTATAAGGAGCTGTGTGCGTCGTCAGACCCAAGTCATGGGGGTGATATCCATTCTCAAATAAATAAAATAGTCACTGTCTATAGCAACTTCTCCCCATCTAGTAGCCACACTTGAAGGCGTGGTGCTGTCAACTTCTAGTAACTCCCCAGATACCTACCCTGATATTATCTCTGACTTTCATCTAGTAGCCACACTTGAAGGCGTGGTGCTGTCAACTTCTAGTAACTCCCCAGATACCTACCCTGATACTAATCTCTGTCTTTCATCTAGTCTCAGGTGTGGGTACAGATGTTTCCCACCCTCACTTCTAAGCATCCCTTGCTGACACCTACAAATGATACAAACCTTGAACTGGTCTCGAGAACTCTTATTTTGCTGTTTTACTCTAACGAGACGAACAACCTCATAAACTCCGGGTATCACCTCTACCTCCTGGGCCAGAATCCAAGCCATTCTAGGAATCTGGTCAGAACCATCAAAACCACACCACCCCCCTTATTGCTATTGCTACTACGGTCTTTTGAACCTCGTATAAATACGAGCCCAATATACTTTTTAAGAAATCTTATTTTCAGATCACTCCTCAGTTTCTGTAAATGCCTAAGTCTTCTGTTTTGATAAGAGAGAAAGATAGCTAGAGAGAGAGAGAGAGAGAGATCTTTCCAATCACCCTTCTCAATAGCTGTTCATCGTTTTTATAATACCTTCTCACCAACCTCCACACCAGGCAGCGACGGGAGTGTCGCGTGTTCACACAGTTCTATCATTTGCTCTATGTTTCGATATATTTTCACATTTCATGGCCTAGCCCTCCTCCATTTCCTCATAAACAACGGCATTTCCAACATGGTTTGGTGGCAGTGTTGCGGGTGAATACGCTAATGTTCATTTAGGCGTATCTCTTGCAACTAACACAACTTCTCACAATTTTGTTTACGTATTTTGACCCCCCAAAATCCAAAACCTTTCTCTCAGTGTGTTTAATAATATTAGCGCCAGGGCGTGCTTGAGCCTTACATGCTCTTCTGTAATTATTCTTGTTACCACTTCATATTTTGCCGGTAGCACCTATCTCCCCATCCACTGAAAAGTATCGATTTATCATTTTTACAGCCTGAATTTCGGCGGCTGTTAGTTCTTCAACTGTCCGTTCTTCTAGCACACGTTCACTAGGCCAAGCCACAAGTCTAAGAATTCTCTTCCACTTGCTGAACTTACGAGCATACCATCAGCTACTTCCACTTGCTGAACTTACGAGCATACCATCAGCTACTTCCACTTGCTGAACTTACGAGCACACCATCAGCTACTTCCACTTGCTGAACTTACGAGCACACCATCAGCTACTTCCACTTGCTGAACTTACGAGCACACCATCAGCTACTTCCACTTGCTGAACTTACGAGCACACCATCAGCTACTTCCACTTGCTGAACTTACGAGCACACCATCAGCTACTTCCACTTGCTGAACTTACGAGCACACCATCAGCTACTTCCACTTGCTGAACTTACGAGCACACCATCAGCTACTTCCACTTGCTGAACTTACGAGCACACCATCAGCTACTTCCACTTGCTGAACTTACGAGCACACCATCAGCTACTTCCACTTGCTGAACTTACGAGCACACCATCAGCTACTTCCACTTGCTGAACTTACGAGCACACCATCAGCTACTTCCACTTGCTGAACTTACGAGCACACCATCAGCTACTTCCACTTGCTGAACTTACGAGCACACCATCAGCTACTTCCACTTGCTGAACTTACGAGCACACCATCAGCTACTTCCACTTGCTGAACTTACGAGCACACCATCAGCTACTTCCACTTGCTGAACTTACGAGCACACCATCAGCTACTTCCACTTGCTGAACTTACGAGCACACCATCAGCTACTTCCACTTGCTGAACTTACGAGCACACCATCAGCTACTTCCACTTGCTGAACTTACGAGCACACCATCAGCTACTTCCACTTGCTGAACTTACGAGCACACCATCAGCTACTTCCACTTGCTGAACTTACGAGCACACCATCAGCTACTTCCACTTGCTGAACTTACGAGCACACCATCAGCTACTTCCACTTGCTGAACTTACGAGCACACCATCAGCTACTTCCACTTGCTGAACTTACGAGCACACCATCAGCTACTTCCACTTGCTGAACTTACGAGCACACCATCAGCTACTTCCACTTGCTGAACTTACGAGCATACCATCAGCTACTTCCACTTGCTGAACTTACGAGCACACCATCAGCTACTTCCACTTGCTGAACTTACGAGCACACCATCAGCTACTTCCACTTGCTGAACTTACGAGCATACCATCAGCTACTTCCACTTGCTGAACTTACGAGCACACCATCAGCTACTTCCACTTGCTGAACTTACGAGCACACCATCAGCTACTTCCACTTGCTGAACTTACGAGCATACCATCAGCTACTTCCACTTGCTGAACTTACGAGCATACCATCAGCTACTTCCACTTGCTGAACTTACGGGCATACCATCAGCCACTTCCACTTGCTGAACTTACGAGCACACCATCAGCTACTTCCACTTGCTGAACTTACGAGCACACCATCAGCCACTTCCATCCGTCGCCGAGAGGTTTACATGTTTTCTTTTTCCCTGCACGTGTATCTCTTCCTGTACTTGGCCTACTGCAAAGTAATAACCTTTAATTCTGCAATTTAATTGCCATACACCGTTATTCATACTTTGTTTTAGTCTATTATTTGTACAATTTTAATAGTTCATTAACTTTCATTACCTCATCAAGGACACTCATATTCATCAACTAATTGTTTCATGTTTTATTATATTTTATATTAACTGTGTATATTCATATAATTATGTATCCTGGTCTACTTTATGTGGTGCTCCAATGTAAAGCAACAAGTTGTGATTATGTTATTTATAAATTAAATCTGCATTAACTTTGTTTTGTATCACTATTTGGTAAACTTATTAATATTACTAATAATTTAAGTTAAATTGTGTTATTTGTTTCCAGATCGTTGCCTAAGAAGTCATGACTAAAGCTAAGAAATTCATCCTGGCCAGACATTTCGACGGGGAACCCAAAGAGAGTGACCTAAAGTTGGTGGAGGAAGAACTGCCGCCCATAAAAGATGGAGGTAAATCAGCAACCCGTCATTTTCCTTTCACTCAAGTTTGTTTCCACGTTCGTTACGTTAATTATGTTCTCGAGGACTATTATCAATATTCATCTAATAAATTGTTATTTTTATGTATTTTGGGCCAAAGAAAGTGCCACATAATATTAAACTATATTCGTAACTGATAGATCTATACTAGATTTGTCTTGTTGGTACTCTATTATAGGCTAGTAGTTGATGTGGTGCCTCATTCCACCGTTGAGAGAGTGTGTATTATGATGGTGACGTCATCGTGTCATCATGTTGCAACCCTGATTGGGTTATTTTGGTTTGCCCTCGGTGACGTAATCATTTGGTAACTGACCCTAGTATTGGCTTGGGGTCATTGACCTGGTTTGTAGGTGGTTTATTACTATTGAAACTTGTTCAATTGTGCCCAATATGTACCATTTGATTTTATGTGTGCCCCATTGGTTTTTATATGTGCTCTATTAGAACAAATTCCTGGGTAAAATTGGGGCTGGTGTGGTAGTTTTTTGTGACAGTTTTGTTTTATTGATGGAGAGCGTGCAGTCCCATGGCTCTGTGCACTCCTCCTTCAGCGGCGGTCATGAAGAGAATGAGTTAATTTGGTCGGTCCCCCCCCTCTCATGCAATGTCGCAATCGTATTCAGTACAATTCTAACTTTCTCCGTAACACTGTCCATGGAGTGGCCAACTTCTCTCAACCACGAGGTTAGGATGTGGTGGAGATTTTTTCCAAGGGTATCCAATGAGGTCTAGCACCAACTATGACAGTGTTGGTGGATCGAACAATAGAGGGTATAACTTTGGTTGATTATAAGAGCCCTGTTTCTTCCCCACTGTGGACAACAGGAGTTCCTTCTTTTGGTTCACCGTTGGGCCTGGTGTGCTGTCGAGGCAATATATCCTATGATAATCCCCTTGTGTGATAGACGGTGGCGCCACAATCCATTTGGAGAGTTCTTTTACGTACCTACAGATGTGGATGTGATAACGTCATTTTTAGGTATCAGGGGGAAATCGGGTAAGGATAAGGTGGCTTAGGATCAGGAAGGGTATCGTTCGGGGGAGGCAGAGAGTCTTGGGTAGGTGGCTGCAAAAACGTTCCTGGGCACTGGGAGGTGGGGATGAGGGGCTGCCTACCCAAATTTCTTTTGAGAGCAATAAGATGGGGGAAGAGGGAAATAGGCCACCCGAATGTATTCCGGATAGGCCTACGCAGGAGTTACATTTTAACTTCGGGAAATAACAATTTCTCGCGGGATTGAAACGTGAAGGGGGGAAGGGGGGAATCCAATTTGAATTTATATTTATTAATTTTAGTATTTACTTAGCCTTCTCATTCATTCCAGTAAAAAAATATTACTATAAAATTAGAAGTTATGGCAGTTTGATCAGAAAGGGATAAAATATTTTATAGTTTCAATAAAAATTAATTTAAGAAATAGATTTTAATGTTGACTAAAAGAGTTATTATTTAAACATTCATATCGTGAATTTTAATTTCTAATTACACAGTAAAATATCAATATATTTCAACTAAATTGAATAAATAAGCGAGTCACATTTTGTCCATAGCAATACCAAAAATATTTATCAGCTGAGCTAGTGTGCCTGGTTACTTCTTACGTTTTAGTTACTACAACTTCAGTAAAAAGTGGTTTTGGACTCAAATATATTAGTTTATCTAACTATTATTATCTATGATACAAAAACAAATAGATGACATTCCAAATAATAACATTTACGTAATAAATGTGTCTTCATGCAAATAAGTGAGATGAACTGGTTTGGGTGTACTTTGAGAACATTTGATATTTAAAAGGCACTTTTTTCATTATGTTGCGCTAAACATGTTTTCTTGCCTTAAATGTATCCAGGTATAAATATTAACATCAATGATATGTAGTACGGTTATGTTATTTAACTATGCTCAGTTGTGTTGCAAGGTAGTTATTAAATATTAATATATTGTATTTTGTTGATTTATTAGTGAACTGTACACTATTTTATTTTATATTAGGCTACCACATCTGACCGTCCGGTCCACTGTTCGACCAAGAGCCCTCTTTAATCTCACACACACAGATACAGCTACCAATTCTTCCCCTAGTGGCGACATCAAACACTCTTATCGCCTAGGACACAACTCATATATAGGCCTATGTATTTATATATTTAACGGAATATAAGGGTAATTTAAATTTAATGATTTAACAATATGTTTAGTGAAAATCGAATACAAACGTGACATTGATAGACTGTCCTTAATTGTAACGTTTTTATATTCCCCCCCCCCNCACAAATTCCTAGGGTCCAACTTAAAATTTCAAATTTTAAATGTTTAGATTTTTCTAGTTAAATAAAGTAGGTAATTCCTCCGCCTTCCTGCAAAAACCTCAGATTTCCAGCGTATCTATAAGGGCTTTATATTTTTCTGGACACTCACACTTTAGCTTTATTTATTATATTAAATATAAACTTTTGTCGAAACTCAAGTATAATTTAGAGACAAATAATGATTTGTTTTACCATACAAATATCTAGGACCGATGAAATTGTCTAAACGCCAACGTACTTGATCCTAATTCACAAGGTGGATCCTTATGTCTCTCTGTGTGTGTGTGTATATTATTCACAGCTTATGATATTAATTCTACCATTGGGGGAAAAGGGTAAAAGGCTGAGCCATGTATTTGTCCTCAGTCGCGTTAAGCGCATACATTAATTTTGACAGTGAAATGAGGATAAGGAAGGTAGAATTGTAGAGGAAATGTACATGTATTTGCATGGAGGCCAAGTGGTAAACTCTTTAGGATAAAGCACCGGACAACGATGCGAGTTTTTTAACTGTTCTTAAGAATAAATTATATATAACCTAAATCAATTTTATAATAAATAAGCACTTATCATATAATATATACATAATAAATTCAATAAACATACATATATTTAAAAAAATTAATCTTACATTGACATAACACAATTACGTGTGTAATAAAGCACTCAGAAATGAGTTGAAACGTGGACTATACGTCAATCTGGTATATTATCGTCCTCCTGTGACGGGTGTGAATCCCGGCTGTGTTTACCGAGTGTTTTAATTAAATGGTGTTACACTCTCCCTCTACACTAACCATAGTATATTCCCTCTATATGCCTGTTCCTCACTCCTACTCCACTAGGGTGGATAGCGTGAACATGTTTTACACAATGGAACATATAGTAGTATAAAGAGAGCCAATTAATAGACCCATTTTTACACCAAACCAGCGTACAATAAAAATATACTAATTTTAAACTTAATTAAAGTCCCTTTTCTTTTTCTACTACTGTTTTAGTATACATACAGTAGCCCCATGACTTCTTTGGTGCTGACTGACAGCTCACAGCTGACTTCTGACAGTCAACATTTAGGTATATACCTAAATTTTTACAGTCAGAAGTGACGGCTGCTAATCACATATGTTTGCAGATCATATGGTTTGGCGTAGGAATACATAATTTGGTCTGGTAACTTTTCAAAGTTTTCAGTCAGCACCAAAGAAGCCATGGGGCTAGTGTACAGTAAAGCAGATTAGGGGAATTGTACCCAAATTTGCACATACGTGGATGTGGATGTTGATCTAATCTGGATGGGAAAATAACCTTTCTGCCACCAACAGCAAGCATTATAGTTTTAAAATTGTAATATAAAAGTTTTTGAGTTAAGAGATTACATTTTAATCCAACGTAAAATAATATAACCATGAGAATTCGAAAATTCTACCTTTGAACACTTTGTGTGCAGGTTTATGAACACTATCCTTCCTTCTTTTTGTGTAAAACTGAATGTTACGTTTCGTTAAAAAGCCCGTACCAAGTACCTCTTCATATCTTCGGATCCATCATTTGAAGTTTACTTTCCTAAGCCGAGGAAAAGGTGTATTTTCTAGCAGTTTATTAGTTCCATGCTCAGCTAAACCAACTTATCGAGAGTCGATCTCTTTCTGAGATAAACAAAACCTGTGGATACACAGTTCAGTCTCATAGGAGGGCTTTTTATAAACTAACTTATAAACATTATTTTTTGCAGTTAGCAGTTAGCACATGTTACAATTCAATGTGTGTTATTTTATAGGTACTTATTGATGTTATCTATCAAAAGTGACAGTTGCGGATCACATGACTTGACGTGAGAGGGGATCTAGCTACTTTTAAAAATATTTGATATCTATCTATTTGTTTCCTGCAAATTGGACTGTATCTTTGAAATCACAGAGAAGACATGGCCTTGCTCAGGTTACGCTAGCAGGTCTACGAGATAATACTACTTGTATATACACCTTTTAGTCGTAATTGCTATATATACATATTTATATACATAATCAGATTGTGAACCGATGTGAATAACTGAAATCAAAATTCCTTTTACAGAAATTCTTGCTGAAGCAGTTTGGTTGAGTGTTGATCCCTACATGAGGTAGGATACATTTATTTTTATTTATTGTTCTGACCCTGGTATTCAAAGGTAATGTCATTCTATTCACACCATGTGCTATATATTTTATATTGCATTTTAACATTTTTCTTACGTTATTTCAGGCCATATTCTGTTCGCCTTCCAATAGGGACCACAATGATTGGAAGTCAAGTTGCTAAGTAAGCTATATTACTCATATTGATCACTTTTGTAGATATACATTTCATAGATATCATAATGTATTTATAGTAATATTTAACTGTGATTCCTATTAATTTGTAGGCACCTTTATATTTATTGTAAATCAAAGGTTAGCTTTGATAGCATATTTATATATATTACTATATATCATGGATTTAATGACGTTTTTATTTTTATTTCAATTTGATACATATTGCGGTGGATATGATTATTTATGCCTCTGCCATAACTAGTATTCATATATTTAGATTTATACTACACGACCCAACTCTTTGATTAATTATTTGTGTTTATTGATAAATTTATTTGCTTGCTTCTATTTAATTTATTAATGCTGGCAAACCCAATGGTAAGACCTAGACGCAGATGCGAAGATAATATTAGAATGAACCTGGACGATATAAGTGTTATGAGGACTGGCTATAACTAGTTCAATATAGAGATAGGGTGCAATGAGGTGGACTGGATAGAACTAGCTCAAGATAGGGAGAGGGTGCAATGAGGTGGACTGGATAGAACTAGCTCAGAATAGGGATAGGGGCTCACTTTAGTAGGTGAGACAATGAGCTTTCGAGTTCTTAGTGCCTCAGAGTAAGTAATACATTATAAAACCTGATTGTTTCCAAACAATTTACATACATAAACTAGTAGACTAGAGAAGTGAGTTGTTCCTCCTGAAACTAAACACTAAAACACTGAACCCTATCATTTATTCATTATCAGAATTGGGCAGTTCTAGTTTATTCTATTTCAAACGTGTGTTTAAATCATTTTGTTAAAATTACCAGAATCGGATTATATGTGTAAAATGTGTTTTATGTATTCCTATGTTTAATTCACTGTTCTCAAAATAACCATAACCTAAGTTTACCATAGTTTATCTAATCAAAATTCTTATACATTTATTTTTAACGTTGACCTTTAGTATTATTTAACCAAAATAATTAAAATATTTATTTATTTGAAAAGTCAGAACAAGAACCAAAAGAGAGAGAGAGAGATATACCCCTATTTCGGTTCGACTAACATAGTCATATAAAAGAAATTTGAATTTTGTTTTCAGAAGTCAGAACATCACATTCTGTAAAAAATAATTTATAATGTTGTAGGAATCATTTTTACTAACATAAAAAAAACAAGTTTCTGACATTAATATTTGAACACATTTAGAAACTTATAATCAAATGTTGCTCTTGGTACATTTGAGAGAATAACAAATACAGCGAGAAAAATAAACATCTTTGATGATCAATTGAGCTTTAGAGATATTTATTAAGGTAACCGTTGTCTAGTCCTATCAGTAAACAAGGTTAGCCCGGAGTGCTCTCTACTGTAGCTAACATCCAACTCAGGAGCATTACGTCATATCAGGACAGGCTATGTCCAAGGCTGTTCATACCATTAATATATATATATGTATAGTTTTTACTTGAATGTTTTACTTAAAAATTCTAATCATGGCAGGCGTTGTGATCACATAAAAATGTGACTTACCCCTCTAAATCATAAAGTATTGACTATACAAATTCGTAATAAATGAAACGTTAGTTCAAAGATTTTATTTTGGTAAAGTTATGGAAAGCATCGGTAGATATTGTCTAAATACCAAATACCATAGGCCTATGTTCACGTTTATATGCTGTGTAACCAGTTTAACAAGTTCATTGTCGTAAGTAATTCAGTTTAATGAACTGTTAAGTTTATTCATTGCGTTTGCTCAGGTACGTCAACCACCTCCTCGTAGCCTTGGTCGGACGACCGTGTGAGTTATACACGTCTCAGGTACGTCAACCCCCTCCTCGTAGTCTCGGTCGGACGACCGTGTGAGTTATACACGTCTTAGGTACGTCAGCCCCCTCCTCCTAGCCTCGGTCAGACGACCGTGTGAGTTATACACGTCTTAGGTACGTCAGCCCCCTCCTCGTAGTCTCGGTCGGACGACCGTGTGAGTTATACACGTCATCAGGTACGTCAACCCCCTCCTCGTAGTCTCGGTCGGATGACCGTGTGAGTTATACACGTCTTAGGTACGTCAACCCCCTCCTCGTAGCCTCGGTCGGACGACCGTGTGAGTTATACGCACTCACTTGTTACCGGTTAAACCACTTTGAGTAGCTAACACAATGCAGGGAGATAAAGCTCATTAATAATGTGGAGGAAAAAAATATAGGAAAGCAAACCGTGTATTTATTCAACAAATAATGAAGGGTGGGAATTATAATAGAGTCACCTCAATGTGTCACTAAGAATAGATCAAAGAGCAAAGATTAGCAAATATATGACCATCAGCCACAAGCCCGTTGATAATTAAACAAATAAGATATTGTCGAGACATAGATTCTTTATATCGTACTCCTAATTGTTGTATTGTGTTAATAAATAATAATAACTAAGATAACATAGGTGGTGTTATCACTAAACTTTTATTAATCTTCCATATAAGCCTCGCCCATGATAGATAATATACACGGATCATGTTATATTGCATAGATCCTAGTGCCCAGTGTTGGCACACAGGAGACAGAAATACAGGCCAACAGAAACAAAGAGTCTGCCTTAAGAATATACCACCGTTATGAGGCCAAATGCGATATTTCCATCTATATGTAAAGCATTGTATTTTGAACCATCCAAACTAAATCAAGGAAAAACAGGAGGGCCAAAATATAACAAAATCTAATAGGGTCAAAAAAAAAGGGGACAGTAGGAGCGAGTACTTGGAGTTTTGTGCTTTGAATATTTTAGGCCAAACATTCGAGAACCAGACCTCTCAACTCCCACCAGTTGCGGAATTAAACATAAGAACGGTCTATCTCAAGAATTAAGTTTACCATAAAATAAGTAACATATAACTTAACCTCATATACCTAGGGTATTGGAACAATATTATGAATTAGAGCAGAATTTGTGTCAAGTTGGTATTTATTTGACAAACATTCAATATTGTGAGAAAATATATAAAAAATATTATATAAACGATATTCACATAATATCTGAGACGTTATCAAAATGTTCGAGTACTATTAACAAAATTACAACGTTTATATAATAGAAAACATCAATCATTTAACTTGAGCGTCATTATTACAGACAAACCATAAAGCATGACATGGCTTCAGCTCGTTAAAAGGTTATCTCAAAATTAGTCATGAGATCATTAAGTAACTAAATAAAACTTATCAACTAAGTTATCCTTAAATAGTTCATTACCAAGAGTGTATTTCCCACTAACACACAGAATATAAACCAATAAAACGCTTAAACAAGCCATATAATATTTACCCTAAATTCTATCCACTTATTTACATTACTTCATACAATTCCTCAATATTTGGTAAAAATAATAAATAGTTATACGTTAATATTGGGACGTCGTTGATAAACAGATCGTTTATTTACGTTCAATAAGTTATAATGTTCCCGTGACCATGTTTTAAGTTTTACCCAACAAAAAGAAAACAAATATCAGAATAGTAACAACATTCGAGATCGATAATATATTCAAAGACAAAATATCGATAAAACCCAAAGGTTTATAATCGATCATTACCCAGAAACAATATATAGATCGACTAGCGATATAAACGCCTCGACCCTGCAACTAATTAACATAGAAAAAGTAAGAACGAAATTTACAACTATTATATTTATGTTTCATATTTTAAAGTTATTTAGAAAACGCCAAAAAGGAATTTAGAAATTTAATTTAGATAAAAAAGAAAAGTTAAAGAAGCCGAAAAAGAATTTAAATCTTACATTATTTTAATATAATCGAAGCCGGGGCTTCTCCTTCTCCAAATACGATTTATTCCAAGAGTGACCTCTGATTGCTCAGGCGCCAATATATATATATATATATATCACACAACCCAGAAAAAGGAGAGACAGTTAAAACGGGGTGGGGGTCACAATCAGGAACAATTGGGAACAAAATACGCGCATGACAACATAGCTTCTACAAAGTTCTTTACATTTTCTCGATCATCCTAGAATAGGGCGAGTAGGTTATCTTCACAGCACAAGTTCTTTGCTACTCAAGGTCTTTGGCACAATCACATCACAATCTTGGAGAACAGTATTATTTTCATCGCGGTTGCGAGAAGGTGTGTCTGATATTTACTCGCGTTAGTGCTCCGTGTGGTTCCGGCCGTCATACAAATGGGGTAAGCTTAGGATTGTTTTATGTTTACTCATGCAGTCCAACGCTACAATTCATTTGCAAAATTATCCCTAATATCTAATCAATAATGTTATATTTAACTCACAGCTTAACACTCCATGAAATGGTACTTTAATATATTTTAATTGACTGATATTAAATACACTTCTTACAGTTGTAGGAAATCCAAATACGGTGTATAGTACTCCCTAATGAAACAAAGATTACCAACTTATTCTGATACAATAAATGTTAATAACGAATTTAGCCAACTAAATCCTTAAGTTTAGCCTAGGATACGACACCTCCACCTCTATAGATCCATCCTGATTACAGGTATCCTTTCTCGAGTGCCTCATTTGGGGCTGTCCAAGGCGTGGTCTGGTAAACAATCACATTTTGAAGCTTGCAGGGCCCTTTTGAAAGACTCCACTAACCTCTATGCCTAACCATTTTGCGTAAGGTTATATGAAGCTGTAAATAAGTGTGTAACTCCCTGTGACCGTAGAAACATATCCATCGTCACTGATGTTAATAGAGGCCCATTGTCACTTACTAGTATTCTAGGTGCCCCTTAACGACTAAGCAACGTTTATAATTCTTTAATTACCCTTTATGACTTTATGTTTTCCATATGAATAACTTCCGGGTATTTTGAATGGGCGTCTACTCGTAGCATGTATAGGTACAGCAAAATCTTAATGTACGCGAATCCCTTTTGCTGGTGGCCACTCCCCCAGCAATTTAGTTTTGAATAATGCTGTTCATTTTTGGTTAACTTACATATCTTACAATTTTGTGTAACCCTATCCATCTCCTGTCCCAGGGTAAGCCACCAAACAAATTCACGTGCAACTGCCTTTATCTTAACTGTACCTAGGTGGCCCTCATGTAGTTATGACATGATTGTTGTTTGTATCTTACTAGGTATGACTACTTTACTATTTAAAACAATGTGTATTATTAGCTACAAATGAAAAGAAAACAAGTCGGCCTAAACATCTACTTAACCCTTTCAACTGGCTCCACTGCACACTAACCAGATATATATATATATATAGAGAGAGAGAGTGAGTGAGAGAGAGAAAGAAAGAGAAAGAGAGAGAACACACCCGATCACAACATCACGCCACGATCAACTAAATGGCTCCACCCAAGAATCAAAGCCGCGTGCTCAATACAAGCCAAAGAACTTAAGAAGAAAAAATATGACTCTACAACCCAGTGTCCATACGTTCAAATATCTTCGTGAAACGAGTGGAAGCCTCGAGTCACACGTAGATCCTTCCCCTTGTTTGATTGTCTTTGGTCGCCCCCCCTTCCTATCCCTCCATTCCGTGTTCTGGAGTTGTGCAAATCATATAAAAGACTGGCAGAGAAATTTGATGATTACCCTTGGACATTGCTCTGGTTTTGTAGGACAAAGCTGAAGTATCGGTTTATTTATTATGAAATGTAAGCATACATTTTATTTCAGCATTAATATTTATCTAGACGTAATTTCTTCAAAATTCCATTCTTTTCACGGCAATACTATTTCGGGTTAAATTTCAGACATGTTAAATCTTTGATCAAACTAAATGCAAAATATTTTAGTTATCTTTTTATTGCATTTTAAATAATTAACTAGCATATTAGAATATAAGTTATGATACTGAATTTCTGGATAGCGCTAGTGAAGTGGTAGATGGACAAACGTTAGATCATTATTTTGGTTAAGTATTTTCTTTGTCCAGACTAATGTTAGGTGTCATATTATATGTTGTTGATATTAACTCAATTTTAATTTATAGAATGACAGGCTAGTTTGTAGCATCAAGCCACAAGAAATAAACAAGAATCTCGGTACTCACCCCATCGCACTGCTCCCCGAATCCAAGCGTAATACAACTACACACACCACCGACATAAATGAGACTGATCGCCTGTTGTTGTGAAAATAGACGCAAAGAACTTGAGCTACAAAGACTCTAGTGGCAAAGACATTTCACTCGTATACAATTTAGGATGGCCTCAAAACGCCGAGCCGTGTGTAGAAGATTTGGTCATGCGCATATTTTGTTCCTGAATGTTCCATTTCTTTGTCCCCCACCCCTTTTCCCGCCATCCGATATTTCTGGATTGTATTGTATATATAGTGGCGGCAGGGCAACCAGTCGTCATTCTTGGACTTTATTATGTTGAGGGAAGGAGAAGCTCCGGCTTAAGATTTGTAAAATTTAATGTATAAATTCCTTTTGACTTCGTAATTAATTTCTTTATATATTTTTTTATATATTTATTATTTTCCTTATTTTTAAAAAATTCTCTTTCGCCCTTTTGGTAAATATTATGTACAAATACATTTGAATCTTTTATTTATATCGTGTAGTAAATTCATATAAAAATCGATTAGAGACTATATCGATCTAATAATGTGCTCTAAGGTGAATCGATTATTGTATGTGAAAATATCGACTTTCGTTAACTTTGGGCTGTAATGCTGATATTTAATTCTATTACTTATACAGGAAATATCTTGATATTATTTAGTAAAGTATTGGGATCTTTGTAAAGCGCTACATTTAACTTGATTCTCTAAAAGATTGTGACGTCGTTAAGATTTAGCTTGTTATTCTGCATTAAAAAAAGGTTCTAATGAATATTTTGTTATGGATTTTATAATGCTAGCGTTAGTTTGTAATGGGATGTAGGCTAATTGTTTTGAAGACTTCTTATGGACTAATTGTAAATAACTTAAGAGACGTATTTAATTCTAAATTGAATATTTTGTTGTTATGGCTTTGATATTGCTAGCGTTAGTGTTAATAGGATGTAGGTTTATTGTTTTGAAGACTTTTTATGGTCTAATTGTGAATAACTTATGAGATGTATTTACTTTTAAATGCTTAGTAAGGATAATATTTTCCCGATATTTATTAGGTCAGGAAAGTACGATTTGGAGTCGTGATCTATAGATAATATTATTACATGGCTAATGCCTCATTTGGTTATTGTATTCTTTAATGCTGGCGCCCAATATATATGTCTATATTTAAATTTTCATTGCCTTTATTGAAACTTCGCCTGCTACCTGATTATTAAAATAACGGCTTGTTGGAAATTTTTTTAAACTTTATTGAACATCTTAGTCAGTCATTTTCTTATTTATATTATCATATGAAATTAATGTCTTATTAAATAAATATCAACTTGAAACCACTTCATGCTTTATTTAGTTGGTTTGGCTTGATGATTTAGCAGAAGCATCAAAGACGACCCGTGTATTTGTGGTCGTACTAATTTCCTTGTGGACAGCATTATGAGGTAATTAGAACGTTGGTTTCATAGTAGCATCGCACTCTGACCTTGAGTTGTAATGAGGTGCAGGCAACAGCTTCATGTGGCCTAAACCCTGGTACTCCTCCATAAACCTTACATAATTTTCTCGAAGAACTTCGTCCTTGTAGAATTTCCTTTCCAGATGTCGGAATATGTTCTTGGCACTGATGATGGATTCACCCAATGAGGCGTGGTCTGTCCTTCGAGGCAAACGCACGACGAAACGTCCTGTTTCATCCCTTGATGTATTCTCAATAAAGTGCTGCTCACAATACCTTTCCTCGTCGGTGCATGGGAAAGATTCAAACTCTTCTGGTTCCCAGAACCGTTGCAGCTGCTCGCTTAGGTTAGGCTCATTTCTCAAGAAGAATTATGTGGAACATCTCGGTTTCTTGTTTCCGCTACTCGTTGGCATCCTTCCAGCAAGAATCCAACCCAATTCTGTCTCCTGTAGTACAGGATGATTTTGATAACGTGTCCGCCGCCCACCCTTTAATAGGTGCAGGAACAATTCAGAACCTAAAAGCATGTGTATATGACCAGGGATGTGAACCTGATCATCTGCTAGCTTAATCTGGTCAGGGATACACCACTCACCAATGTCTAGACGTGTAGCTGGCATAGTACCTGTAATATTAGGAAGTACATAGCATGTTACACTAGCCGAGTACTCTGAAAACCTTGACATTAACTGTACGTCTACTCTCTGTGAAGCTGTAAACGCAATGTCATTGATTCCTGCAATTGGCAAAAGGTTGCGCCAACGTCTCAGTTTTAACCGCTGATGAAGTTCGACTGTGAACCACAATCCCAAAGTACTCTGCAGGGGTGAGTGCGACCCAGGTTGTCCTTGACCTTGATGATCACTGTAGACAATAACACTCGAGTTTGGCTTCGCTGTTTGAGACTACAATAGCTGCCCTGAGTAGTATCTAAACAAGCATTATCTGATTGTTTGCACTCACCCGGACCTCTTTGGTACTGGCTGTCATGGTGTCCACTATTTTGACTTGGCCTAACTTGGTTCTTATGCACATCTACTGGCAAACGTCCTTCGTTGTGAAGCAATGTATGGTGAGATGTTCCACAATTCTTATATTTGTGAGTGCTAGAACACTCGTTTACACTGTGAACATTTTGTAAGCAGTTGAAACATAACCCTCTTTGTTTGACATATTGCTTCTTATCATACAAACTGACATACAAGAAATCATTACATTTGTACAGACTGTGGGTGTTATCACCACAGAACTTGCACTGCCTTTGTGAAGTGCTAACTAGTGAGTTGGTGTGACGAGGCAACCTTGCCACCTTGTAATTAATATCATTTTTACCTAAATTGATATGTTCATTATCAAAGGGCCTAATATTTTCTAACGCCTGCCTTCGGCGTTCCAAAAATTCAATGTTGGGAATAACTTATTAGAAATTGCTCTCTCTCATTCTCGCCTTGTCATACCCTCAATCCTCTGTGTAAATAGATAGACCAGAAGTAGGTCATGTAAAGGTATGTCAATGTTGAGCGCCCTAACTGCATTTAAGTTACTCTTTGCAGTGTTAATGAATTGTAGCAATTCCACTGCAGATTCCTTCCGGATAGGTTGAATATCCAGCAATTGCCTTATATGGGTAGGTGCGATAAGATGTTTGTTTTGGTATCTATCCTCAAGTACCTTCCATGCCACTGAATAATTATATCTGCCGTAAGAGGTAGGTTCTGTACTAACTGTGCGGCCTGACCTGAAAGTGATGACACAAGATACTGAAACTTCTGGATTGTAGGCACTTATCCGTTTTCATGTACCATGACCTTGAAACTGTCCGCAAATGTTGTCCATTTCTCATATTCGCTATCGAAAGTAGCTAGTTTTATTGCAGGTAATCATATGTCAGGATTATTACAGGAGTGTGAACTTGAGTTTACTGATTCTGCTGACTCGTTAACTGTTAAATCTGGTGCTACCATAGTGTGTTCTATTAAATCCTGCATAGTTGCACAAACGGTGTAGTATTTATCCTCAAATTCTTGCTTATATCCTTCATTTTCAGTAGTTGAATCTAGATCAGTTTGTTCAATTTGTAATTGAACTACCTGAAATTTGTCCCAGATTTCATTTAATTTCTTATAACGCACCTTTACTTCATTTATACTTGTGTTTCTTTCATTAAATTTATCTATAAATGTTTGCATACGTGTGAGACTTCCATTTAAAACACCACGATTTCTGGTTAGTGATTTAAGTTGTATGCAAAAAAAAACCTTTTTTAAATCTTTTAAGTTAACTTGCTTTAGTTGTGAGCAAGACACTGGAAACTCACTATTAAGTTGACTTGCTATAGCTGTGACGTCACAATGTGTTTGCGCGCGTGCGCTCTCTCAGTCTACAATCTACGATGGTTGATTGTAATGTTTATATTCAGCTAAGTTTAAAACAATTCACAGACGTCAATACTTATTATGAGAACCAGTGAATAAATGTAATAGAAAATAGTACTCAAAAGAAACGTTTGAGATACACATCTTATTGTTATACTCGCGAGAATATTACACTAATAATGTTATTTATGTGACTTGCTCACAAATCACTACCGACACTGTAATATAGTCACTCGTTTTCTTAACTATCCGGCCCGGAGGACCAATGTTCAGGATTGACTGCTGAGGAATCCCTATTTGTAATAACTGGGAGGACCACTGAATTAAGCAATTCAGACTTAATTATTATTTATTGTATCACACACACAAAGAGAAGACCTTGTTCGGTCGGTTGTCAAATGACAAAAACAAAAACCAATGAGCATAAAAAATTCAAAGACACACAATACACAACAGATGCATTAATCCAAAAATAGGGGGCACCAGGTCTAACCCACCCATTTTCCTACCTTATTATAACCAACAAGAGTACACAAAAGAGTGAAGCTCAAAACATTAATAGATTCCCCAAAAATGATTAGGACAACTAATCCAATTTATTTGACCCTCGATCAGGATTAACAAATAAATATTAAAAACATGTTTTACTGGAAAAATCTAAGCGACAACAAAATATCAAACCTAAAGTTCAAGTTCATGTTTTAAGTTAAAGTTTCAATCAAAGTCAAGGCTCAAGGTTTGTTTTGAGTTAAAGATTTAGCCATAGGAGCTGCCAAAAGAGAATTATATATACAAGGTTAAGCCGAATATTTATTTAGCTTATACTTAGCGGGGGTTGAAAATCGCCTCTCCCTCATGCTATTCCACATAAATTAATGACCCATTTTCTCAGGTTATATTTTAGATAATAATTTGAAACTTTCAGCGTGGTTTATTACATAATTTGTACACATTTTAACAGCTCAGAGTTCATATAACTTTCTAACAGGCCCATTTATAATTTTTTTAGAAACCCATTTTTTGCATGGAAAATCATAGTAATGGATTTTTTCAATCTCAATAATTAATATAATTTAAAATGGTTGTGTTAAAAGTTGTCTTACATTACTCTAAATATGTGGTGAAAATTTTATTTTAATATCTTTAATAGATCCTTAGTAAATGGGTCATTTACACACACAAAAAAGGTAAAGCTTTCACAAATCAAGTTTAAAGATAAGCTGTATTTCTTACTACACATCTAGTTCATTCCTGTACCATAAGAGGTATATTCGGGATCTTCCATGGCTTCAAAGCGATCCTCTATTTTTTTGTCTTGGCTTTATATCTTTGCTATCTTGCATTCTTTTGTATTTCTCTAAATACTTTTTCTGCTGTTTGTACTCTTTCTCTGTCCAGTTTTTTCATCACACTAACACAATTCACTCCTGGCGCTATTCCTAATTTTTCCAAAAAACAAATATTTAGCTATATTTCCTTTGTTGAAACTACAAATGGCGTCATAAACTCCATAGTGTAAAGTTTTTAAGGGCACAGTTTCAGACAAGCGAGCCCAAATAACATTTTTTACAGATTCATTGGGACTTTGTGTCTCCCCATGCTAACATTTTTCAAGTAATGTAGTGTTAGAAAGATCTCTAAATACGGGTTTAATTTCTTCCGTTACTCTGGCAGGGACATGGGTATGCTCTTTATGGTCATAAGATTCTCCCGAAGCTTCTACTCGACTGTATTTACACTAGCTGTCATCCCCAGCAGGACAAAGTCCATGTTGAGGATTATCATTAATAGATAATACATGAAAGTATTCTGCACAAATAGCTTCCCTCATTCCATCAACGCTCCAAATGTTATGCCTTATAGCTAGGCCATCATAATTTTGAATATATAAAATAACAGTATCTATAAATCTATTACGACCACTAATTGTTTTGCCATCACTTAGTTTCATCCCTTGAGATATTGTTTTGAGGCATGTAGATGTGATCCCATGTGTTTCTGAACATGTCATATACATCCAAGCTCAGCTATTTGACAGTTAGGACCATATGGATTTTTTCTTTTTTTAAATACTCCCTTTATTTGTGTCATTATGATCTGTAAAGAATAAATCACAGACAAAAAATACACTACACAATGAACTTACAAAAAAAGCAGGGAGATTTTTTTTGCATTTTTTGATTCCCAACCCCCTTAAATTAACGATTCCGTCGTCAAACACGTTCCTAGTAGCACCAAGAATGAAGCCTAGGTGAGTACCCGAGGGGTGGCAGAGATGTAATCGTGTAGTAGGTTGGAGCGTTTTCCACGCTATACACTTAAATTAAGATCTCCTTTCCAGATGTCAACTCTGAACAACCTTGTTAAGTCAGCTCTTTCTATACTAAGATCCATGTCTGGGTGTCCTCACCCATAGCAGCAATATCGGTTTTATTCATGACCTAATCTCTGTTTACGCTGAAATGAAGTACCTTGGTGGACTCCACTATGTCCCTATCCTCTTAAGCTATACCATAGTGGAATCAGGAAAGGAAGACTTGCTACCTTTTTGGGTAAAGGAAGGGTGCACCCATGTCTAGTTATTCTAGTCTGAACGTCTAAGTCTACCAGTATTATTTGAGCCGATAATATGAGAACATATTGGCCCATGCCTGATGCCCGCTGTGTGATTCTACGTTGTTAATGTTATTCTTGGTATGCTCTAAAACCATACCTGCTTAGCTAAGCTATCAAAGATTGCAGGAGTCTGCTCGCTGAGTCCAGTAATCGATAATAGTTGATATAAGACCCTGGATCGACTAAGGGTAGTGCTGGCAAGACTTCGGTTCTACCCAAGGGGAGTTGTTAGCACACATGACTCTGAGTCTGACCTATTAGTGTTTGCAAATTGATCCGGATAGACTCTAGCATGACAGTGTAGATGAAACACACCCCCATTTGTGTTGAATGAGACTGGGAAACCATTTGGGAGGAACATTTTTTAAGTTTATTTACTGAGTGGTCAACATGCTTTACTTGTAGAAGTTTCTACGGATCAATTTGAGGAATAATATGGGTATGACTGTATAAGCATAAACAAAAGGTTCTCTGAGCTACTGACAGGTGCAACTCCTAAATGAGAGATCCAAACTGGGACTCAGTGGAGCCTACTCTCAGGGTTGCGCAGTATAAAGTGGTAGAAGGGGGTTGAGACGAGTTGCCTCGTCCAGCAATGAAGGCTCGAATACTCGTTACCCTCGAACTATCTCTCGCACGTATATTAATAATGGGGCAAGAGGCACTTCTAATTAGGTCGACTTGGGCTACATCTAACCTTCCAAAAGGTGCACAAGGAATATATTTCCTTTCAATAGCTGGTATTTACAACTTATTAAAGCCAAAATGTAAACTGCCTAAACGGTCAGTGAGAAGTCTATGTTTTGAAACTAGTTACACGTACAATAATATTTGGTTCTACGTAAGACGACTATAATAATAACGCCTAGTCCAGAGGGATGATTAATATGTACTAAAAGAAATCACCCTAATCTCAGATCGGTACATCACCACCGATCCCAATTAGAAGTATGTTTTGATCTTTCTACACACCCCTCCCAATGAACACTCCACTTATTAATCCTTCTTGGTGCACACCCCAAAAATCTCCTTGGAGTAAAGTCCCAAGGCCTCTCAGGGCACACCCACAATCCCTTTTCGGGGTACATTTACAAAATAAATCCATCTAGTAGAAACTCCCAAACCCTTATCAGGGAACTCCTTCAGAGTTTTCCTAGGCATGCATCCTAAAACCTACCTTGAGTAACCCCTCCCTTGATAACACATTGGGAAACCTTCTGAGCCCACTATATTCTGTAAGAATCTAGCTAAGCCTCCCTCGGAAGACTATCGCACCTGTGGATGGTGTTAGGTCACTCTTACAGGGTTCGATGTTATTCGGATGGTAAGATTAATTAGGTAACAGGTGAATTGCAGTCTTAGGCACCCTTACGCCATAAAAAAAAGGCACCAAAAAGGATTAACAAGAGCCTGCGAAACCGGAGCTGATAAAATGGCACCCATCATAATCTCCAAGCCTTCGCGCAAAGAGATTGTGCCATATTAGATCCTGGGGGAAAAAAATCTTATTTACCTCAAAAAAAGTAGCAAGAAATCTTTAAACGTGTATTCGTTTTTGATTAAATATAGTATGGAGATCAGTTAAGATTGACTTCCTTTTATAATATTCAATGTCATTACTTAGAGGGAATGTAGGTCTTTATTCTAGTGTCGAGTTAAATAAGCAAACAATTTTTTCTCTGAGCCCCTACACATTATATTTCAGGAGACCCACTTCCTCTCTACTTATTACCTGAAGCTGCGTTGGTAAGATTTTTGTTATATCGTCAAGATTATCCTTGATCAGGCAAGTGGAGGGGAATCTGTACTCGTATGCGGCAATTTATAAAAAAGGATTATTCAAATCGTTTATGTTCTCCAATGGATTTATGTTCGTATTTCTCTTCCTGGGAAAATGGCAGTGAATAATATAGATCTGCCATCAGTTGACTGTGTTGGTATTAAGGGCCCCCAGACTCTCTTGGTACAAATACCAGCCCTCTATATTATATCAGGGGATTTTAATGCACACACCCTTTACAGAAGCCCGTGTTGTCTAGGATAACCTAGTGATATTAAACACAAAACTCAGGTTTTCTTCAAACAGTATGTCCTACACCATAGACCTGGAATTATTTAAGCCTTGTGCCACTGCTCACTTCCTTGATGAGGTATGTGTAGACCTTCACGGCAGCGGTCACTTTCCCTAGATACCCTTTCCTCCTGACGTCGATGATAGAACAGGGCAGTTTACCTCGACGGTAATTGTGGCGGTGGAGGCTTTCAAACCCAAATATTCACTGAATCCTCATCACCCCTCTGTTCCCTTCTGAAATGAGGAGTGTCGATCAGCGATCTCTGATCAACTTTGAACTCAGCATATTTTCAATGCCTCGGGAAAATTTAGAGTAATAAACCAGATCCTACGAACTTGAGCTTGACTTGCAATTCGGGAAAGTAGCCGAGTCTTGGAAATAATAATTTATTCAATCGTTTCAACTTCCGTTCATACAACTAAGATTTGTGGTAATATCCAATTGTAGCATTTCATTACCTGCACTTATGGAGTGGCGTAACTAGAATGATCCAGGGGGACGTGGCACGTGCTCTAAGCGCCCAATCTATTAGCATTATTACCAACAATATAAGTTTAATTTCTTAAACAAAACACAAATATTTTGTTTTTTATAATTTCATAATAGGTATTAAAATGAGTTGACAGTTTAACCTCATTCGACAATAAAAAGATTACTAAACATTTCTAACAAGTTTAGAAACTATAGTGACTCAATGATTTCAAATAATTACAATTCACGAGTTATAAGGGGTCAAAAATGCTATTTTATGATTTTTGCGTACCGTTGTTAATGTTTCGCTTGCGCCAAGCCAGTCCAACTGCCAGGCAAGTAAATTTTAACACACATTATTGAATATCGTGCAAAGATTTACTTGCCAGACAGTTGATTCATCACATGTCAACACAACTGTTCTAAACAATGCGCTGCGCCTGGCACACCAATCGAGGTTTACACGTGCAAGTACAACTAGCGCACACGTTCAACTGGCGCCAAATTATTCCAGCGAGCAGCAGAACATGCGTCATGCAACATCTTTGATGTGTATTCATATGCATACATAAGTTAACACCATTATGTTTCACTGGCACCAGCGTTACTGGCTTGCCAACCTGACAGTGTAAACCCCATGTTAGGTAAAATAATTGGGATAATATTTGGTATAAATAGACATTCGAATGAGGTGTACACAATGAAATATTTATAATATTAATATTAGTCTTGATAATCCCCATAGGCCTAAATGTCAAATTAAACGTGCTGTTAAAAAACACTTTGTGGTCGTGGGTGTTGCGTAGTGGCTATCACTTCTTTACATTCAAAAGTACAGTTATCTACGTCTACAGACTTTCATAAACAAAGTTATGTACAGTAGATCCCGCCCCAATGATTTTAACGAACAATTTTATTGTATCGTCTCAACTATTTGATTACTATTTAATTTTAAAATCACGAGAAAACCACAAATTATAGATCCGAACCCGAGGTGTGTGAATAGCTTTATTTAAACTATAATACTTGTCCCTGTCTTATTCTCATTTTCTTTGACTCCGTGAGTGTCTGTTGTCATTATTCTCTCGGGCTGATGATCTAAGAACAAATGCTAGCCATTGGTTGTTTAAACTCACCTTGTGCCGGTTTCCTGGCTACTCTTGTCTCTCAGACAATGAAATTACAGACCAGGAGAGCTATGCAGTGCATATGCCTCCTGCTAGGTCCGGCTCTATCGTTTGTATATTTAAAGAGTTACATTCATTGTGGGGTCCAACACACCTCAAACTGTTCGTCTAAAAGAGAGGTCTCCGTCATACGGCTCCTCGCCGCTAGTGTGTTTGTGAATCTTAATATTCACACCTCCTCATCTACAACTGAACCATACAATCGTGGTGGAAATAGACTATTAAAATACGGTGATGACAAATTAGGATGGACCCGTGTAAATAAGTTTGTGGAGCGCTAGTCTTACAAAGCAGAATGTCTAAGGTTAAGTCGCTCTAGTAATATTACCTATCTAGCTATTAAGTATGAGATTTCTGAAAAAAGATTGGAGGCTCATGAAATATTTTTCTTGGTTTTGTTTTTCAGAGTTGTTGAAAGCAAGAATCCTGAATACAAAGTTGGTAAATATATTGTGGGTTCGTTTGGCTGGAGGACCAAGACAATTGTTAACCCCTCCGTCGCAGACAGCTTGTTTAATAGTAAGATTTATATTTTACCTGACCTTGGGGGATTGTCCGAGTCCCTTGGCGTAGGAGTACTGGGCATGCCTGGGTAAGTTACTGCACCGCACTCACACGCCTTATTTATCATTACAATGAGTGAATAGTATGTTTTTACATTGTATGTATACATTTATAAATATATATAAAACAAGGAGGGTGGGGGACAGTGAGACAAATCAACCAACAGACTATTTTGAATGTCTGGGAAGTGGTGCTATGCAGTGTTCAAATGTTGTACTAGCGACTTTCCACCATATTGTGTTTGCAGTACTGTAATATTCTAGTGTGTGTTTTATGAAATTTGCTATTTTAAAGGTAACCAAAGTATTTTTTCTCTATTTTACCATTTTTATTATTTTTTACATGTATTGTCAATATAACAATCAAACTATTCCACCTCTTAGCTACTAGTTTTTGCTATCAGAACCATGGTTTCTTTCCCCAAATATCTTTACAGGTTATGTTCTCTTCTTGATAAAAGAGAATAAAGCAATATGGGTAACAGTGAGACAAGTCATGCTGGGTAACAGTAAGACAGCACAACTACTGTCACTTCTGTCCCGCCCAGCATTCCCACCGAGAGTGCCCCGTTCTCCTCGCAAGCAGAACCACGGACAGACCACACAACCTAGCACGCGAAACGGAACCAGGGGATGAAACTGTGGCCAAGCTCATCCCCGACCCGGCCGGCCATACTTAGCAGTGGACCACCAGCACACCCCGAATCCTAGTTCACACGCCTTCAAGAGAACTTCAAGCCATCCTAGACTCCGGAGCATCGCAGAACTTCGTTAGGACCTCAGCCCTCGATTCTCATACACGGGAACAAATGATAAAAGCACCCACCTTAGTGTCCCTAGCCAAGGAAGGAACGGAACTAAATATTCAAGGCCACTACCAGCTCCCTATAAAATAGGGCACACAAAGACGGTCATCACGTGTCTAGTCGCCGATGATCTCGTGGAAGAAATTCTTCTGGGTCATACATGGCTCACCGAACAGGAGGTAATAGTGGATTATCAGCGCGCATGCGTAATATTCGGAAATGAGACGAGAGAACAAGTGTATTGGGTAGCGAGAGAACCAGGGAAGGTCAGCAACTTCAATCCTGAGGAAGTATTACACGACTTTCCCCCACCACTACAGACCTACCTGTTCCAGGTCATCAAGCAGCATCAGAGGGCTTTCGACCGTTTCAATCCCCAAAATCAAACCAATTGCTCACAACCTCAGATCCGCCTGAAGCATGACCACCCCATCAGAGGACCTACCTACCGATACTAGCTCCAGAAGAAACAGATAATTCCAAACCCAAGTTGAGGAAATGCTCAGAAACAATATCATAGAGTCCAGCACATCGCAGTACCAAGCGCCTATAGTCATCGTTGAGAGAAAAGAAAAAACTCCTTGGTTCTGCATCGACTATCGACTACTCAACGCCGCCACAGAAGAATAAAACTGCCCGCGAATTCATATCCCTCAGTTACTCCAAGAAATAGGTCCAGCCAAAATATTCAGTACCTTAGATCTCAAATCTGGGTACTGGCAGATTCCATTAGACCCCGCATGCAAACACCTCACGGCGTTCAGCACGCCCAATGGTGAAACTTATCAATTCAAGGTCATGCCCTTCGGGTTAAAAGGGGCACCGGGGCATTACAAAAAATGATGAGCCAAAAGGTCTTAGCAGGATACCAGGTGAACATTTTGTTTCGTTTACATGGCCGATATTATCGTATTTTCAAACTCTGATGAAGAGCATCTAGAACATCTAAAAAGGGTCTTGGAACGGTTAGAAATATACCGACTTGTAAGAAGAAGTACGAGTTCGGGAAAAAAAACGCTCAAATACTTGGGACATCTCTTCAGAAGGAAATAGCCCAAACCCTGAGCAGCTCAAGGTGATCCAAGAATACTCCACCCCCAAAACACGGTGGCAGCTCCAGCAATTCCTCGGTACATGCAACTGGCTACGAGAATTCGTCCCTAACATGGCCGATATCACCAGCCTGCTCACACCCAGATCAGGAGCAACTCAGAAATGGAAGTGGGGCGTTCCAGAACAAAAAGCCTTTGAACAGACAAAATAAGCCTTTAAAAACATCCAGGTCCTGCCCCGACCCGACCCAGAGATACCCTTCCGTCTTCAAACAGACGCCAGTGGAACAAGATTAGGTGCGGTCTTGTACCAAGAAGTAGAAGGACACCGAAAGATTATTTCCTATGGTAGCGCAAAGCTATCAACCACCGAACGCCGATATCACAACAATGAGCAAAAATTCCTCGCCATAATATGGGCAATCAAAAGGTATCAGATATACTTAGACAAACCGTTCACATTAAGAACGGATGCGAAATGCCTGACGTGGCTAAACAATATGAAGGACGGCAAATCTAAACTAACACGTTGGTCTCTGCTACTACAAGAGTATAACTTCACGCTCCAACACCGACCAAGGAAGGAGAACGAACTACCAGTCGCTCTATCAAGAAACCCGGGAGAAGAGGCCACGGAAGACAACACAAGAGAGTGGAACCGGATGATACCCCCAGAAGCCCCTCTCCCACACCCCTAGCCCCTCCGTCTCCTCAACCTACCGTTCACCCCGACACTACCCGAGAAGGTAATCAAGGCCCAACACGCAGACCCCTACGTCTAGGAACAACTAAGACGGATGGAAGAAATCGCAAGGATTCCCGTAGACCAGCGGTCCAGACAAGAAAGGCTCCATGCAGCCAGATTCGCTCGGCAAGATGGCGCATTGTTGTACAGAGATTATCCAGATCAAGCAATGAAGATCGTAGCCCCACCAGAAGTGAGAGAATAGATTCTGAAATACTTTCACGACCACGCAGAGGAGGGCCACCCCGGAGAAAAGAATACTCTACAGAATCTCAGAAAACAATACTCCTGGAAGGGGGTAACCAGAGACGTACGAAATCACATCCGAGCTTTCCATACAGGTGCCAAGATGAAGACTTCGGGGAGAACGACGAAGACGTCATGGAAGGCCAGGAAGCCTACTTTACCATGGAAAGAGGTCACACTAGACCTAATGGGGCCATACCTCAGGTCAACCAAAGGGAAGCGATTTCTCTTAGTCACCAACCTTTTCTCTCGATGGACAGAAGCCTTTCCCCTCTCTAAATCCATCGTCCCTCAAATCCAACGAATCTTGGAACAAGAAATCATCTCCAGATGGGGATACCCCGCAGCGTTTCTTACAGACAACGGTCCGCAATTCCGCTCGTCTGCTTGGAAGAAGATCTGCCAAGCCTGGAAAACCAAGAGGTGGACAACCGCAGCGTACCACCCAAGAGAGAATCCAGTAGAACGGAGAAGTCAAGAGCTAAAGGTGGGGATTCACACGAGTTTCCAAGGAAAATATCATCGTCAATGGGACAAAGCCCTTCCCCAAATCCTCTTCCATCTCCGAAACCGAAGAAACGAGGCCACTGGGTTCGCCCCCAGCGAACTTCTCTTCGGGCAACTACTCAAACGACCTGAAGACTGGGCTTCAGAGGAACTTGAGCAAGCACCTACCCCAGAAGTTGTCGAGCGACGCCAACAACGGGTACAAAGACTATTGTCCTAACACACGGAAGCGAGACGGCACCAAGAGAAGTACCAGGAACGGTACTTAGGGAGATGGGCAGCAGCTGAAAATGACCCCCTGCCCATAGGAGCCAGCGTCCTTATGAGGAACCACCCATTGTCCAACGCGGCCGAAGGAGTCCACGCCGGTTTTTTCCCCAAGTGGACAGGGCCCTAAACCATCCGAAGATAGTGTGGACAACATATGTACCAGCTTCTTCTAGACTCAAACCCGCAAGCAGACGAGATCAAGGCCCACCGAGGCCAACTTCAACTGAGACCTTCGAGAAGGCTGCAGGACTAAGAAGAGCAATCTTAGATCGAGACAAAGTGCTTACGAGAAGTGCCAGGGTTCGGAAAAAATGTTAGAAGTGACCGCGAGTGAACTTACGTCTCGGAACGGGTCAACCTTACAAGGGGGAATTGTTGTGCGGCATCTAGTGACCGTTCCGAGACCGAGAGCACCCCTTGGAAGGGAGGCGGAGCGATCTAGTGGCAAGCGCACACACTACGCCACCCCTACCCCCATTCCCCTCGAGGTCCCCCCCACCCCCGCGTGGTCCGCTAGATGGGTCACGATCCTCCCCGAGAAACCCAGCGCACCATTCCGCTAGTTCTAAACGATCTAAGAGATTGCGCCAGGACAAAGGGCTCGAGCAAGCCAAAGACCTTACCAAAAAATGACAAAAAACCATTCAACTGTAAAAATGTGTAACAATAATGTAGTAGCTTTAGTTAGTTGGGCCCAACCTCCTCCAGCTGATGAATATTGTCAATGTAAGGAGATAACGAAAAAAATAGAAATAAACTTCATCCATCTTATCCCACCCCTCTTGGGGCTTTGTGAAGCCATCTATTGGTCTGGTTTCATTTTTTGAAAACAACCCTCCCTACCTTTCCAGCGCTCAGAACCATCCGGGCTGCCACTCCACCCCTCCTAGTCTTCCAGCGTTCAGAACCATCCGGGCTGCCAACTCCTTCTCGAATTTCCACTCTCTCCTCATGACCCCCCTCCAAAGCCTGTACAGTACCGCCGTAGCAAAGGAGGACTACGCCGCAAAGCCAGGGCAGAACATTACAACATTTTTAAAGCCCTTCTTCTCAACACCTGCCCCATTCCAATATCCATCCGCTTCATCCCCCCACGTTCCCCTGCAGCTCCTCTCCACGCAACCCGTCTATCAGTTACGACCCCTCTCTCCTCCACCTGCCCCCGACTAGCGCTCTCTGACCCTCTCGGATCCAAGAAGGACACATATTAAATGCCTCTCAAGTAGAAAACTACAGCAGCGACTTCTCGATCTGGGCCTGGACGACGCACCTCCCAATTCCCCGATACAAGAAGAAAGCAGAGAAAAACAAGCTTAAGAATTTGATGAGATCCAAGATCAATTCGAAGAAGATAATTAATATAAGATTTTTTTAGTGATATATAAGAACATCAATTTGTCATAATGAAAATAAAATGCATCTCAAGCATTCTTTATTTTTTTTCAAAGCCTCAAAATATTCAGTTATCTCACTTATCAGATTTTCCCAACTTAACAAACAATTCTTATATACATTGTTGTAAGATGACAAAATATATGTCGGAAAAGTGAGAATATCTTGGTTTGTGGCCAACACTTAGCAACAAAACTTAAACATAATATTCTACATGTATGGTTATATAAAAACTAACAGCAATCATATAATCTTTTATCATTTCTAATCTGCTAGAAGGATTCAAACTATCTCTGAATTGAAAATAGCGCTCCTGAAAAATTATCAAAAGTGCACATATCAGGTTTTGCCATCTGATCACAAATATATAGTTACTTGCTCCAAAATGGTCTATGGGATACCTATATCTGATTGTTGTAAACTTGGTCATGAATTGGCAGCTAAAAATAATATAAAATATCCAAAAACCTGGGTTGATAATAGTAAGGCAGGTATCGAGCGGGCTTATGTTGAGACACCTGAGGGCTGTAGCCCGAGAAACAGCTGTTAGTAATAAACCATCAACATTTAAAAAAATAATTTAAGAGATGTTTATTCCCGTTCTGATTATTTTTCAGAGGGAACAAGAGTATTCAATTTAGATGAAACCAGCAATTCAACTGTTCAAAAGGCCTCAAAAGGTCATTGCTGGAAAGGGTCTTAAACAAGTAAATGTTGCAACAAGTGGATAAAAGGGTTAATACATGCTTCTTTATAAATTCAGCAGGTAATGCTTTACCTCCAGTAATTATATTTCCCAGAGTGCATTTCAAGAAGCACATGATCACAGGTGCACCAGCAGGCAAGGCCGTAGCCAGCCATTAATTTCAGGGGGGGTTTAGTGGGCACATCCCCCAATTGTTGGAAGCTAGAAAATTTTCTAAATGATAAACAGTCCTAGAAGCTCTCTGAAGTGGCTTCTTTTCATGGTAAAATAACCCCCTAGCTGCCAAAGGCTTGGAAAATTTCGAAATATTAAACACTTTTTGGAGCTTTGTGAAGGGGTTTTTTAATGATAAAATAACCCCCAAATTGCTAAGGGCTATGAAAATTTCTAAATATTTAACACCTCTAGAAGTTCTCTGAAGTGCTTTTTTGTGGTAACATAGCCCTTAGTTTGTATTTGTATCATAATTTTGATATTGTTTGAACCATAAATAAAGCCATACACATTTTGTTCATAAAATTTCGCGGGGGGTTTGAACCCCCAAACCCCCCTGGCTTAACGGCCTTAACGGCGGCCTACTTGGGCCTAGCAACTGTAAGTGGGTGTATGACCTGTGGATTATTTATAGAAACTATGAAGCATTTTACTAAACATTCTCATAGTTCTAAAAACAGTCCTAGTTTACTAGTTTATGACAATCACGAGAGTCATCTCTCAATTGGGGTTCTAGATTTATCAAAAGAGAATGGTGTTACAGTTTTGACTATACTGCCCCATTCATCTGCAAAATTACAACCGCTTGATGTTGGGGTTTTTGAGCCTTTCACCACAGCCTACATTGCTGCTGTTTATTCTTGGATGATCGGAAAACCTGGCCAAAATTTAACTATTTCTGAAATGGCGGCCTGTGCTCGAGAAGCTCATTTAAAGGTGATGACACCAACAAATGTAATATCTGGGTTCAAGAGGTCAGGGATATATCCATTTGATGAACAGTTTTTCACAGCTACCGATTTCATGTCAAGTTCAGTTACTTATAGACCACCTCCTGACAGAACAGTTCAAAATTTTGAAAATAATATTCAGGGAAATAACTCCACGACATCCTCAGTTAACCATCACTTCAATGTGAGCTCGTCCCATACTGAACCAGGTCCAACAACATCCTCTAGTAGATCCCAGGAAACCACATCACCACCCAGTGTTGCTGTTTCCCCAGAAGAAGTAAGAGGTTGTACAAAACACATGCCTAGTAGTAATACAAAAAGAAGGGAAAAGCAGGATAGCTACGGATACTTCAATAAAGGAAGAAATCAGTAAATATAAGGGAAAAAAGTAACATATCAAGGACATCACAGAATACATTAAATAAGAGTTTGTTTAGCGAAAATGACATTGAACCCGAGTACGATGACTCATCTGATGGCCTAGAATATTCTGAGGATCTTCAAGGATTTGAAGAGTTATCAAAGACCCAGTAGAAAGTGATCACATCCCAGTAGAATTTCAATTTAAAATAATCAGAAGATTTATTACATAGAAGTGAGAAGATAGATAATCAGTTTTGTTTTCCAACTGTACCAGATTTAGGATCAGTGCAGTTAAAAGATATTCACCATATTTTACCACCACCCAAAGTTTTTGGCACAACAAAACGTCAGCATTCATATTATTAATTTGGAATTAATTTTTCTAGAACTAATGTTCTATGATCATTTTAGGTTAAATTTAAAATTAATTTCACTTTGAACATTTCTTTAAATATTTAAGTTTTTGAATTTAAGATTATTCTTTACTCTCATATTAGTTAACATTTATAATAATTTACATAAGAATTATTATTTTTAATTAGTTTTTATACTCATAAAAAATAATTTTACCTTGAAATTTTAACTTTTTATTAGTCTTATAACTTTAAATATTAAAGATGTACCTTTATTTAATAAAAATTACTTTTATTTCTTAAAACATGAAAGCCTATTTCTTTGCATGAAACGATTCTCTATTTTAATCATTGTCTGTCTTACTGTTACCCACGGTTAGTCTCAGTGTACCCCAATGTTGGGGAACACTGATACGAATACATATTCACTCAAATTTTAAGATTTTTAAAAATACTTAAGAAATATGTCTGATTTTTATATTGATGATGACAGTAAATATGATGCTTTTAAAGTTCAATTTGGTCAGAAGTGAAAAATATAACTCTTTCTTTTAATTAACGAAAATAAAAAAGTGTGTCACTGTTACCCCCTTCCCTTATATATAATATTTTCCCTCACAAAGAATGCGTAGGTTTTGATCAAAGTAGAGGCAAATCCCCAAATAACTGTATTCACCATTTTATTACATGTTTATAGTTTTGTTAGTTTGTATGAATTCCTCACTGTCATGTTGATTGTGCAATATCTGCCAAGCTTGTCTTGATTGGTTCGAACTTATTAGTGATTGTAAGATCATTCAAGGTATGACTGCTACCAGCAAAGGTAAAAGGTAGGTGCTTTACACCATTCACCTCAATGGATATTTCTAATTATAGAAACACAGCCTATTTTGGATTTCTGGAGCTTTGCCAACCTCAGCCTGGGGAGGTGGTTGTCGTAACTGGGGCCGCTGGGGCTGTGGGCAGCTTAGTTGGCCAAATTGCAAAAATAAAAGGTTCGTTACATGGTTTGTTATACTCATCTGACAAATCTTCATCTTCTACCATTCTGAAAAATAATTTGTTATTTTATTTTTGAGAATTTTGAAACCCCTCATTTCACAAGCCCTCTTTCTAAATAGTGAACACCTAACATTTAGGTTTTTTATATGTATAATACTACTCCCCGTTTTCCAATGACCTAATTAAAAATTTAACATTTTCAGTTCTCAGTAAGCATTTGAAGTGATAATGCTGAATTTCAGTTTTCTACCACACTGGGAAATAGTTGTTTATTATTATCTATTTATAATTTTGAGCCCCAACACCCCTTTTTCTCCAATTTGTTCTTATACAGTTCAAATTTTAAGATGTTATCTGGCGTTGTTTCTCTACCTGTCTGCCAAATTTAAATTTTCTAACTTGTGTAAAAAAAATATTTCACCCTCAATTTAAAATTTCCCAATTTTAGATTTTTATGTTTGTATGGAGAAGTCGCACTTCCTTCCTGCCAAGCAAAAGCTAAAGTTTCCAGGCTCAGGGGTTGGGAAAATAGCGTGGTTAGTGAGTGGTTTGGCCTTTTATTAAATAGCTCGGGTGCCTGATCTTCGCACTGGAAATATATCAAGTAACTTTGTTCTACTTTAGTTTATAAAATTAACCACAGGGAAAAGAAGTCAAATCTCTAGAACACTTGATCACAGACTGAATATTTGAAAAAAACAACATCTATTTTATTGAGTTTTAATAGAAAAACTATAGCTTATGTGTTAATATTCATATTCATCTTCAGTACACTCAATACATAGCCTTGGGCATGTTGAGCAATGAACAGACGTCCCAACGTTTCATGGTTATATTATTATTACTTTTAGTACTACTATTATACTACAATCATCATTATGATTAAGATTATCATTATTATTAGGATAACCTAGCAGTGAATAATTTAATATTTGTTTGACTATTTGTGTTGCAGCCTTGTGAACATTTTCATAAATAGTAGGAGTTTTAAAATAATATTGAATTATTGTTGTACATAATTTGAGATTACTCTTTACAATAAAGTTAATGAGAAAGTAATAAGTTTATATTAAGAAATATTAAGTAAGTTCCTTGGAAAATGTATACAAGGGAGTTTTAATGAAACCTTCAATTTCTACTGATTATCTGTAAAATGAGATGGAAATTGTATAAAGAAAAAGTTTTGGGGATTTGGGGAAATCAATATAACTTTCATCTCAAATATAAATGTCATGATTATGACAAAAGTTTGTTTGTTGAATAGACTATAGCAGGTTTGTAAGGGAGTTTATTCTCCTTTAACCAAATTGCACCCATGTGCCATGTGCTTGCAGGCTGCAAGGTTATTGGCTTTGCTGGGTCTGATGAAAAAGTGAAGTGGATCAAAGAAGAGTTAGGGTTTGATGCTGCCTTTAACTACAAGACAAAAGACGTGACAGAAGCCTTGAAGGAGTCGGCCCCGGATGGCGTGGATTGCTACTTTGACAATGTAAGTTGATAGTGCCCTTGGTAGTGCCTCTCAGGACACTTTCCTCATCGCCACACCTTTTATCCCTTCATTAATAACATTTGTGTTGGAGGTACAAATAACACTGGTCGACAATGTTTTTGTTAAAGGGACAAGTTTGGCTGATTCTTATGCACTTTTTGGGTTCCGATTCTGATAAATGATGTCAGAATTTGTCTTAAGGACTCCACTTTGTTTTTTGTAACAGACATAATTGTTACTTTATGTCTAAGGAGAATAGCAGGTAGTGTAATCAGCTGTGAATGACTAATGAAAAGAGCGGCACCGCAACAGCAATGGGGCAAATCAAAGAATCACCTTGCGTCATTAAAGATAAGACACTCTTTCATAGTATGGCTCACTAGAGCCGCAGTTGACATGTGAACAACGCATGTCATTTGTGAATTTGTCGTGGGTTTTAATTTTATTTTCTGGCCAATAAATTTGTGAATAGTGTTTTTTGTGTATACTTCCCTTTGAAGTCATATGATAGCTACGTGTTGTAAGTGGTAAATACTATTTATAAAATGCCTCGTAGATGTATAAATCATTCAAACTATTTTTTTTTATTTGTGTGTGTGTGGTGAGAAATCTCAAGGAAGCAATATTACTCCTTGATCTCTACTTTGGGTGTAAACTAGATTATATGGACAGCGCTTCGTTTATAGCTTTTCTTAGTAGATGGCTGAGTGGGAAATCTCGTCTCATGCCATTTGCAGTTCCCATGGTATGTACACAACCCAAGGACCACTCAATAAATTGCTATTTTTGTATTACAAAACTCAGTGGAATCACAAGCAAGTTTAAGAAAGTTAAATATTTTAATATTTCTTCGACCATCAGGCCTGTTCTTCACAGTACATAGCTATTAATTCCGGTGCCACCCGAAGCATGGAGTTTCATTTCAGTAGGTGATGCAGAGATACAGACTGACCGAGGAGAGTATGAAGAAGAAAAGGACCCAGATTACCTATGATAGATTGCAGAACCACAAAAAAAACTATCCAGGAGGATTTAAATGAGCTGGTGCATGATCTGGATTGATTTAAAATGCAGGCAGAATTGCTGGCATTGAGATTGAAGGACTGTAATCTCCTTATAAAAGGAACTAATATGGTATTTCCGTCAAAAGCAATAGGAATTAGAAAACCTGTTCTATGTGCATAACTTTGTTCATGGCAATGAGTTTTCCTCTCTAAAAAAACCTGGAACGCTCAACCACACATCTTTTAGCTCTGACCTGATGATTATGCCGTTGCAGCATCGAAACATGTAGAAGCTCAAAACGTTGCAAGGATTGCAGCAATATCCAAAGAACAGGGGACTCAGTTAAGGAAAGTGTTTAATATTCCATTATTCGCTAGTTTCACTTGGTTATTTCCACCCCTATTCCCCCTCACTCAACTCGGCGTGCCTTCAGATTTCTCGGAATTTGCCACCCCTCTACCCTCTTCCAACTCCCAAGTAAACCCTCTTACACCTGTCGTGTACCACTCCTCAAACAGTGTGCGTTGAATTCCAATCTTTATCACATCTCGGTGAACCTCGCTGGCTATGTTTCGTTTGAAAATGAAGTGATAAAAAACTCTGTGCAGTGTGATTTAGTGCGCAACTATTCATAGATAATAGGTTAATAATGTTCTCTGTGTTTTATTTAATATAATATGTACTTATAAAACGTGAGTGTTTAGGGGAGCTCCTCTCGCAAATTAATATTATTAAGACCATCCTCGGATCAAGACCATCGTTCCCAAGCTTTCCCGGATCTCCAGTCAAAGACATTCCTCGAAGGTAGTCTCTAGATAGCACATATTTTATTCTAAACCAGCGTTCAACTCCCGTCTCTGTTTTAGTGTACCTAAAACTGGCCCTCCAGAATAAAATTATATTTTTTTATTGTTAATCTTAACCATATTGAACAGATACATCGCTCATACAGAAATAATTCAATTTTTATGTATCTTTTTGTCATTTCTTTATAAAAATTTTGTTTATAAATAATTCTGTTTAATTCCCAATACAACACAAGACAAGTACTATATGCATGTTTACATCATCTTATCATATCACTGTTTTAATGAAATTTGACTCAAAAGTCCACAATTTTCAATATGTTTCAAACTTTAATGATTGTATTATATATGTCGTCATAATATATTATAACTTGTAATTATTATTACCAAAAACTTTTTCATTCATAATTCAAAGTATAATACCTATATTATTATTATATTACATCATATATCCAAGTTTTTTCATGCTAATTTAACACACTTTGTCAACTTTACCAAAAATTGAAATCTACTACTAATAATGACTTGAACGCTTTATTAGATGTATTTGGACAGCAACACTTTCCTGAAGAATGAAGACTTTTTAAAGATTCTTCCGAAACAAATTTGAAAGCCATCCTCCTTCATAATGGAAATGAGAATTCGTCAATACTCATTACTTATGCATTACAAATGAAGGTGTTATATGAAATTACTACTGATAATTTATACACCATTAGAAGTAGTTTTGGCACATTTGTGGAGATCTAAGGGTTATTCTTCTAGCAACTTGAATACACAGAGTTCTGTTGATATTTATGGTAGTGGGAGAGTAGGGATGGGAAAACCCACTTTATCAAAAATCAGTGGAAAAAGAGAACAAACTTAACACTCGGAGAGAATGTCGTTTGAATCCCCTAAAAATGTACCTTACACCATTGCATATAAAACTTTGTTTGATGAAGATCTTAGTCAAAGTGATGGATTGTAATGGCCAACGTTTTATTTTCCTAAAGAACAAGTTTCCAAACGTAAATGATTCAATAACCAAAGAAGGAATATTTGTTGGATCACAAATAAGAGTCCATAATGTGAGTGATGCTTGAATGAGTCAGGAGCAGCTGCATGGAGATCATTTCAAAGAGTCATGAGAGACGCAGGCTGATAACTAAAAAATAATTGGGGAATGTATTGAAATCTACAGAGCCCTGGAATATAATATGGCTGTGTGAATACAGTTTTTGGATACACTGTGACGTTATTTGCCACCCTACCACGTATTTCCCTATATTTTCTAATTTTTGTGAATAGTTTCCAATTTATTTTCACGTGAAATTTTCAATATCACTAAGATTGGTGGATGTCACTTAAAAACAAAACCATGTGAACAATATTCAATTAATTTTTTTTTAATAATCATTTATTTGTGTGAATAAGTGTATTCATATTTTAAGTAAAAACCTCATTTTGCTAATAAAGGTAATTATTAACTTAGCAATGTTTGTAACACATTAATTATAGAAACATGCAACCAACATGACCGGTCATAGTTTGAAGCTCTGGAGCAACAACCAATAATATCTCTCTCTGAGACACGTGGGAGCGAAGGAAGGAGACAGGAACTAATATCTACCTTCAGAGCCAGTCTCACATTTTCAGGTCATCACTAGTTTGAGTCTAATGGGGATCTGTATTTCAATGTGAGATTGAACTTAATTAGGAGGTGTGAACATTCATCAAATAGTGGCTTATCATCCATTTACCTGAAATGTAAACTAAACTACGTTGTAACGTCCAACTGTGGGAACCTTTTAACACTAAAATATCTCAAATTAAAACACTGGGAAGCTGGACGCCTCTCGAAGCTATTTGGAGTCTGTTTCCAATCGTAGTTACAGTCGTGTGTGTGTGTGTGTGTGTGTGTGTGTACCACGTGCTCGCCAGTGCTGTACTTTGAGGACATGAGAAGTGGAGGGTGGACAGCAATGGGAAAGAAGACATTTTGAAATAGCTAGAGGAAAACATTAGTTGGAAAGTTTTAAAAGTCAACAAACAAACAATGCTCGACAGTTGGTGCTAAAGCATCAGTTGTCAGTAAACACTTGTCAAGATATCTTCATTATTGATTGTGTGTCCGTCAACCGCTGATTGGCTGTGGTCAAATACAACAAACCTGGGTAACAATCATATTCTGTTATCACTCAAAACCTCACTCGTTGTAGATTTTAAATTAATATATCAACTTTAACAACACTTGGCACATTTCTCATCTTTACAAAATTATTTTGATACAAGCTTTAAATTTGAGTGTACCAAAGTGGAGCAAAATTAACCAATAGAGCAAATGAATTCAAGGGGGGGGGGGGCTGCCCCCTCCGTACCTACATTCTGCTGCCACTGATATCAATCACAGTTTTATGCTCAAATAAACCCCAGAAATATGGTAGCATATTTATGCATAGTTTGTAGTTCATTCTTCACCCAAAATATTACAAATATAAACTCCCACTCTATTTACCTTTCCTACCACACTATGGTCCTGTCTTATAGGCTGCACCATAGTGGAAGAAGTTGTAAATTAATGGTTTTCAGGTAAAAATATATATGACACAAAAGCTATTTAATGGTACATGAATCAATGATCCCTCTAAACAATAAATCTGGCCTCAGCTCTAGCCAAGAGTAACTGTAGAACAGTCCCAGGTGCTAGGAGCCCTCTCTAATCACGTGTTACTGTTTACTATGATGGGATTGGTTTGTGTTCCCAGGTTGGTGGGGAAATGAGCAGTGCCGTTATTAATCAAATGAAACAGTTTGGCAGAATTTCTGTGTGTGGATCCATTTCTTCATACAATAATGACCCCTCCAAGTTAGCTAGAGGTACGTGCACATTTAATTGTCAATTTGTTAATATATTTCCTTGGTATTTGCGATAATGACTTCTTTGTTTTGTTCAGCCCCCATTCTTCAGCCATCTATGGTGTTCAAACAACTTAAAATGGAAGGTTTTCTAGTGACCAGATGGTCAGACCGTTTGTTTGAAGGTATCAAGCAAAATTTACAATGGATTAAGGAGGTAATGTTTTATTTTTAATTTTATGCTTTGTAAACAATAAAAATCAACAAAGATAAGTTTGCCAAATATATCAATAGAGTAAGTTAATTCAAATTCGAAAATGTAGAACATGAGTAAATTACATAGGCCCATAAGATTTGAGTCTATTACAACATACCCAGCATAACCACACATATCTAATGCACAAACATTAGTATTAGTTAGAAATAGCCTGCATTTTGAAATACCTAGATTTTGAATCTTAAATATAAATTCTAATCTTATAAAACTAAATAATACTTGAATCAAATAGCCAAATATATTATTTAAGCTTTTTAGTGAGGATGAAATAATACTTGTCAAAGTATACAAGCAATTATTTATAAACAAGTATTTTAACTTTGTGAGATTACTACAGTAGTCAGAGGTCTGGTTATATATTATCTGAAGTTAAATTAGAATAATTAACAAATATACTCCAAAATGGCACTAAAGCCTGTATGCAAGGACGATGCTGAGTGCTAGCAGAGCATGAGGCCTGTCGTGAAAACAGCTGTATCTATCATCTATGTGTCATGTTGTGGAGATATCCTCTGAGCACTAACAGAGCATGAGGTCTGTCGTGAAAACAGCTGTATCTATCATCTATGTGTCATGTTGTGGTAATATCCTCTGAGTGCTAGCAGAGCATGAGGCCTGTCGTGAAAACAACTGTATCTATCA
>CABEEJ010003984.1:15317-72165 GCA_901482245.1 Timema douglasi
TTTTTCTTATTATATATATATATATATATATATTTATATCATATTATTCTATCTTTTTTTAAATTTATTACATGTTATTTATAAATAAAACATTGCTAAACTTGTTTCTCTCAAAATTTTTTTCTGCTAGGTTCTTATGTCATAAAATCTCTTAAATTTTGAGTACCTTATACTTTGTAGAGTAGGCTTTTGGGGAAACTTAAGACAGATGCCCGAGAGCTGTGTATTTGCCTTACAATATTGTCCTATCGGCTCCTCTGCATTTATTACCTTTCTATTATTGTTTATTATTTATTATCTTGTGAATGTTGGGAATGCCAGGCCTCCACCGTGGTTCGGATTCCACGTTAAACTGTAGGTCCTTCATTTCATCTCACAATCAAATCACCCTACCATTACACATTAGCGTAAGTGCGTATAACCCGAACGAGTAGTAAGACGCGGTGCTAATAATAATAATAATAATAAATCCAATATTAAATGTTCAAATTCACCAAAGTTGTGACAAGTGTTTGCTATAGTTGTTGGTTATCAAATTATAAATGAAACCTTTTACCAAATAAGTCCATGAAATAATGATCGATTTATAGAATTAATATTTATCAATAGAAAATATATTTGTGGTATTTATTTGTTTGAGATATTTAATGTGCACGTAATGAACCAAGTGGTTTTATAATCACTAGATTTTCTATGAGTGAACATGAAAAAGCCTACCAATTTTCCCAGGAAAGGTATTTTCACATACCTTCCAGGGTTCTTTAATATGCCATGATCAACGACGGCTTTACTTACCCTCCGAAGGAATTTGTGCCACAAATTGTTATCGTTCAAAAATAAATGTACTGAGCCCAGCTGGGTTTGACCACACAAACATCAAGTACTGAGGCGAGCACTTTATCCCAAGGCCACCGAGGTCAATATTTGAGGAATTAAAAAATGCTTCAAAATGTAGTTACATCGTGTAACATTTTAACCAATTGCACTCTCTCATTGTAATGTGCTAATCATTAACAATGTCACAATAATTCTTTTATTTATGGCTTTTATGTAGATTTTTTTTGTTTGCAGTATTGAACGTTTATACACATAAATACAGTAGCCCCATGACTTCTTTGGTGCTGACTGAAAGCTTTAAAAAGTTACCAGACTAAATTACGTATCCCTACGCTGAACCAGATGATCTGCAAAAACATGTGTTTAGCAGCTGTCACTTCTGACGGTCAAAATGTAGGTATATACCTAAGTAGGTATATACCTAAATGTTGACTGTCAGAAGTCAGCTGTGAGCTGTCAGTCAGCACCAAAGAAGCCACGGGGCTACTGTATTTAGCGTAATGATACATTTGTGATGGGCTAAAAGTCTTTAATCCTTCAGAATAATAGATTATACATTTATTCGCTGTTCCTAAATAGTTTCCCTATAAACCACCAATAAGAATGTTTCTACACACAATGATTTCAACTTAAGTGAACTATATTTTGGTTGTATGCACAATCTCATTACAACTCCCGAGCCGATGTAGTGTTCACACGCCTATATGATTCTGCCTGCTCCTCCTTCAAGTCTAGTGAAGACTTGCGGAGAAATAAGGATTGTCTCACGACTCTAACCAACCACAAGAAGTGAGTGTCATGGAATTGACAATGGTACAGTATGCATTAAGGCCATATGTACAGATTTATTTATTTTTTTCCGCCATTCAAAAAGAGTTTTCTTCTATGAAATATTACACACCATAAATGTATTTTTATATATTTTTGCTAACGAGCTATGGGGGTAGGAAATTTCAATTTTTTACGTTTTCCGAAGCTAGTTTTAGGCCACACTTTGTGAAATAAAAATTTGAAAATTGAAATTTAGTATCTTTAATACTATACCTATTTGATAAAACCGGGATTTTACCGTATGTAGAAGCATACTCTACGTGTACTTAAAAGTTCCCTTCAAATCAACACAATTCAACTATTGTTTATTGGCAGCCGGGGTTCAATCATCGGTCCCGGCACAGATTGATTACCAAACCCTTCCTTCACCTCTGACAAGACATCTTGTGAATGTGAGGAATGCCAGGCCTCCACCGTGGTTCAGATTCTACGTTAAACTGTAGGTCCTCCATTTCATCTCACAATCACCCTACCATTACACATTAGCGTAAGTGCGTATAGCCCGAACAGGTAGTAAGACGCGGTGCTAATAATAATAATAATTTATATTAATAGATCGTCTATTTCTTCAATGTTTTCTTCATCTTGGTTCACTTCAATATGCTGTACATTTTCAGATTGAGAATCAAAACGAAGTGCCACTGTGATGTAGGCTTCAGTACATTTTTCACAGCAGACTTCCAATTACAAACAGGAACTTCAGAGCCAAGGTGCTTTACTCTGCCAAATGAACTAAAAAACTCAATATATTCATTTGGGGTGATAATCATCTGTTTACGTCTTATTACCTTTTCAAATCTTCCAAAGACTCTATCAGGTGGTATGAACGAGTGCCCAACCATTGGAAACAAGAATTCAAGTTGTTTTATTCCCTGCGAACACTCCTCTTTAAACCACTTCAAAACTGACCCGATGACTGTGCTATTCTTATTTCGCCCAGGGCAACCATCTGAACCGAGTCGGATATACTCTATGCCGTCGATAGAAAAACCTGTGGTTTTCAACGTATCAAGCAATGCAGATGTGGTTTCATTTGAGCCCTTGTATCGTTCATTTTCAAACCAGTGATATTTTTAAACAGAATCTTGGTTTTGAGGTGCAGGCAAGGAGAAATATTGTTTTGAAATATAAGACAGCATTAATAGCCATATTGAATATTGGAAAAGGAGAGTTTTGTTAATAAACCATAGGTTTGGAAAAGGAAAGTTTTGCACCTAACAGGGAGCTGGAATAGGACAGTTTTACAGAAAACGTCATATTTTAAAGCTAAATCTATTAGGGAACAATACAGTTTTTGCCCTCTATATATATCTTATTACAAGCAGAAGTACCAAATGAAACTCAATCAAAAGCCACTTTTTTTTTTTATTTTTTTTTTAAGACAGTTTTTGCAACCCACCTACTCATATATACAATTACAACTTATATAGGTGTATAAAACATATTTATCTTTATAATACACTTTATCTCTATTGAAAAATCATTAGTTGCCTGTCCTTTATTAGAATAAATAATCTACATTTTGAAATGATAATTTAGGCCCTAATATTTTTTCTATTACAGAGAAGACATGTGTGATACGGAGTACATGCCAGGTGTGGTAGAACTCCCTCCTTACTCAAATGATAACATTATTAGACATAAGTATTCTATTGTTGAATGTACAGATTCAGAATTCCAAAGCTCTGAAGAAGATGATAGTTGTGAGATTAATTCAATAGAAAATGAAGTTATGAGTTGTATAGGAAAGTGACGATGACATACCTAGTTTGTTGATGAGAACAATACCTCTGTCAAAAATAATATAACAGGAAGCATGGATAGATATTTAATATTTTATTAAACAAATGCAAATAATCCCACAATTTGTACCATGGGTAGGTACCAACTGTAAAAAATAACATGTTCATAAAGTTGCAAAGAATATAAAGTGTCTGCAAAATGTATAAATTTTGGCAAAATTTTAAAAACTAATCATGGTAGTACTTAAGGGGTGTTGAGGCACCTTTCTCAACACCCAAGGCTAAAGCAAGAGTTATTTTATTTTTACCACGATATTTTAATTTACATAAATGTGAAAGCTAGTAATGTCATTAAAATTAAATAAATGAAAACTAATTGAAGGCTTAAATTCAAAAATTGGTTTTCAAATATTGCCCGTCTCGTTCCCGCGGGAAATTGTGATTTCTCGCCCGAAAATTTCTTGAAGTCAAAATGTCATTCCTGCACAAGCCTAATTATTTATTATATGATTGTAACCAAATAAACATATTTCATTACAAGGAAAAATAAATCTCTACTAACAACTGGGAAGCAAAATATTCAAAAACAAATACATGAGTACACAACTTACAAACTAACAACTGGGAAGCAAAATATTCAAAAACAAATACATGAGTACACAACTTACAAACTAACAACTTCTGACGGCATATTTTTAACAATAGTGCTAAGAATTGCACTCTATGAGTAAAAACACAGACCCATATAATTTTTTTCCCCCACCGCGTATTACTACCCTTTTGGGTTACACTCATACCGGGAATTAAATCCCGATCTCCTCGTTATCAACAAACCATATATTGTGAGAGTGATGTGTTAGACCATGTGACCACTGAAGCGAGTTCCATCTGATTAAAAAAAATTTAAATTAATTAAGTCACCCGCACCTAGAAACAAACTATGGTCACCCAGGTTTATGTTCGACTCCTCTAAGCAATCGATCACAAGGACACACAAATGTGAGCTTGTATATAAACTTAAACTTAAGAACTAGTTCACCTAACTTAGAGACATATATCTATACCTATAATAAATGAATTAATTACCAATTAACCACTAGAGCTTATGCCTTCTCTATTTTCCTTACTCAGGAATAAGAACCTAGGTTCCGAGAATGAAGTCTGTAGATATATACCACAATGGTCATCTTTCATCCAATGTCACAAAATACAATATCCCTTTATCGAAACTTGAGCGAATCATTTTCTCAGGAAAACACTTTTCCCCGAAATAATGCTTAGCCACACTCTATTACTCGTGTGTTATTTGCAGTTTATTGCCAGTCTGGCTTTGACACTTAGTTCTCTCTTCTAGAATCAAACATTCCATCATCGATAGTCCTGATTCCAATAGAAAACTAGATAATTCTTCTTTTTAAGTCGAGTCTTGTTTCTACATGGAAAGACACATGAATGGATGAACGAATGAATTGGAAAGCAAGTTGCAAACACATTTGATTAATGTTTGTTTAGTGTCAGCCACAGAGTTCCCCCAAAAATTAAAGTACAATCAACAAGAGTCAATACAAAAAACCAGTTTTATTTTAATTAAAAATATGTATTCCTGTGCTCTCTTTGTAGTATAAACCTCATTAAATTAAAAAGGTATGTTTGGGTTTTATAAGAGGTGCGTACGCGAAGTCTAGATTTAAAGTTCAAATAGAGTTTTAGCAGGTGTCAGAACTCTGGTCATAAATTTTACAAAACTCAAAACGTTTTAAGTAGTTATTTTTAAGTTTGTCTTGAAATTTTTGAATTTAATTAGTTACCTTCTATTCCACAATATTATTTCCTAGCAAATTCCTTCAATCTCTCCTTTTGTGTGATTAAAACAAAACAAAAGCCTGTACAGTTATATTATATTTAGGGCTGGGCAGATACCGATTAACAATACAATCTTCATCAACAACAATCAACATTTTGAACCTGATATTTTCACCGATCTTCTGAACTGTGTGTAGGTGATAAGTCATCAGTTTTAAGTTGAGTATTATATTCTATCACTTGGACAAAAGGTAAGGGAATGTCAAGTGGAAAGATAAAGGAAGGTGGGGGTTGTTTACAAGTTAGGGAGAAAGTTTAAAAGGGCGGTCTGTGGTGACTCATGCTGACGGCTTGCAAGTGGCACAAAGAATGTGTGAGCAAGATATTACTAGAGAATAGATTTTAAGCCAAACACTTTTGAGAGCAAAAGAAAATATAAAATAGGAACGAATGAGAAGGTAGATTTAAGGGATGATAAAATATAAACCGATAGCTAAATCCACCAATGACCTTAAAATATTAATTTTGATATTATCACCATTTGTTTGGTTGAGGTATATTAATTTAAAAAAATATAAATATTAATAATTGTTAGCAACTCTTCAGGTAAAATATGAAAACAAATAAACAAAATACTAGTCTTGGAATAACTGTACACAGCCATTAAATCTTTTGTCCAGTGGCAGCAATGTAAAATGTGAACTCTGTTGTTCTTTTCATTGTACGTGGGCTGTTCAAAAAGTTCCTGGACTATTTAAATAGTGCACCAACGCAATATCGTAGAGATGTTTGGTAAGTGGTGCTCTGTACCATAAAGCTTTACAATTAAGATGCAGTTGACAACCATTATATTCTGGTTAGTCATCGCACTGCATTGTTTTGTTTAGGAGCTTGCTTTTTTTGATTTTTGAGATCGCCGAGTTTTTTTGAAGAGCTTTATCAACATTAAATTTTGCAACAAACTTGAGAAAACATTTAATGGAAGTCATGAAATGATGAAACAAGTTTAGAAATTAATGCCTAGGTCGTACACAGTTTTATGAATGGTTTGAGCGATTCAAAGAAAGTTGGCAGTCAACCGATAATGATCTGCGTTCAGGGAAATCTTTTGACGTCAACTGACAGGGCTCATATGGCCCGAGTTCGGAGAACTGTGGGTTCAAAGAGTGATTGACTGATTAAGAAACCGCAGATGACTTTAAGATTTCAATGGGATCGTGTCACAAAATTCTGACAGAAAAATTGTAAATGCAGTTGTTTTGCTGCGAAGTTTGGCCCACGGCTGCTGACTCGGGATCAGAGACACAATCGAGTTGCAATTTGGCAGGAACTTTTGGATCACGCAGACAAGGATGGAAATTTCATGAAGATAATTATCACTGGCGATGAGACATGGGTCTACAGCTACGATGCTAAGACAAAAACCCAGTATTCATTATGTGTTGGAACAAATTCGCCGAGACCGAAAAAAGTGTGTCAGGTCAGGTCAGGTCGAACGTGAAAGTGTGACGACTTTTGTTGTTGTTGTTTTTGCATCAAGGGTGTTGTTCAACACTCATTTTTACTGGAAGGACAAACAGTAAAGCCTTGGTATTATTTTGAAGTTCTGAGATGTTTGCGATAAAATGTCAAGAGAAAAAGTCCAGGCTGTGAAAAAACAAGTCCTGTTTCATCCGTCACGACAATGTGTCTGCACACGCATCGCTAATGAATCAATCATGACTTTTGAGCCAAAACAGGGACTACCGTGCTTTCTCAACCTCCCTACTCACCTGACCTGGCCCCGGCGGACTTTTTCCTGTCCTTAAAACTAAAATCCACTATGAAAGGATGAAGATTCGACACGTGAAGACATTAGAGAAAAATCGCAGGCCAACCTATGTACAATCCTGAAAAACGCTTATCAGAACTACTTCAAAATGTGGAAACAGCGTTGGGAGCGGTGTATCGACCGAGGAGGGACGTACTTTGAAGGTGACAAAGCTTAATAAGTTGTAGGTAAGGTTAAAAAAAAATTAAAAAATTAAGGAACTTTTTTAACAGGACTCGTAAAAGCCATAATGTGCTTAGTGAAAAGGTCCTTTAAGAGATATATTTTGTATTAATTTTTGAAATTATTATAATAAATTAATAATAATGTATACTCGCAGTTAAAAATTTTGGATCTATAGCAAAGAGGTCTAAAACGCTTATCTAACTTGTAATTCCCCCTCCACCTTTTTGAAATAACTGCTACAGTATAATCAAGTTTCCTTTTATGATTTTTTTTTTTTAATTTATCAATATTTTTACTAAGAATTTAACTAACAAAAAATTGTGTAGGCCTACATTCAAAAATTTGTGTATGATGATGTTTTTTTGTAATATTGAAAGAAAGAAAAAAAAGAGATCGGCATTGTATTGGTCAGTGAACGAGCTGATCGGCCCAGCCCTAATTAAATTTAACTAAAATTTCCGATTTTTTTTTCTCCCCACAAAACCTTACAATTCCTAAAAAAATATCCGTTTGGGTTTATAGTTTATGCAAGATCAATCAGAGGAATTAAACTTGAAATATCTGTATAGAAATCTTGTTCTTTATTATTCAAACTTGACTAAAACTCTATTCAAAGTTCTAAGAGATCACACACCTCGAGATTTCAACAATTTCAACACTCAAAACAATTGGGAGGATTGAGATTAGATGTTTTCCTTAAGAATTTGTGATATATGTTATAATTACAAGCAACAGACGCACACAATGATTCATGGTAAAAAAATGTTTGTTAGATAAAAAATTCATTTTGGTATAAAAAGTCAGTAGTTAAATAAATATAATGTAAGCCGTATAATAGCTTTATAAAAAATTCCAAATTAATCTCTGAGAAAAAATATCAAATTCTATAAAAGCAAATATCTTCAAGAATGAAAATAATAATTATTTTTATTATTATTAATTTTCATTTTTTTATCTTCTTATATTTTTTATTATTTTTATATTTTTATTTATTTTTATTTATTATTTATATTATTATTATAGTTTAAATACAACTTCAACGGTGCTACCAACGAACCAGAATATTTTGTTGAATACAAAGGCAAACATGTTAAGATATTTAAAAGTGCCTAGAAACCAAATGCTAATATGGTTTAAGGTTGACTCAAATTTTTAAGGTAGTATTAAAAAAAACGTGTGGAAACTTTAGAATTTTTTTTTTTTAATTTGTAAGAAGGGGGAACTCTAGCAATTATTAAAATGTTTTTGTACCCCTCGATTCACCAAACAGAAATATTTGAAAATATCAATATATACTAAGATAAAGGAGGAAAATCGTCAATATTCATTTTAAAATCTTTATCGGGTTGGGAATGTTTGGGAAGTTTTCCGAGAGATTCTATACCGACCAAAGAGGGAGGGCAAAAATTAGTCGGGCGAGGGCGGTTTGTATAGTAATCATCCGCACTGTCTACTCCTAAAGATTCATTAATCTGTTTAAGGTTATAAAAATCTCTCTCGGTATCGGGTGGTATAAAATAATCGCGGGTATTTATTGTTAGCTTGTCCTCTTTAAGTAAAGATGAATCTATCGTTTTATTAATAATAGTATTTTTAATATCATTATCGCGAGAAATTGAATCGGCAATAACGTTGTCGATTTTTAAATGTGGGATGCTATTAAGTAAAACGTTTCGACTTCTGACCGAACTTTGTTTTTTGGGAGGACTTGGTTGCGAAACGTCGGTAACTTCAGGGTCAGGTTCCGGGGATGGTGTGGTGTAGACCGGGTCTAAGATCTGCTTCTCCACTTGACAGCGTTCCCAAGGGAGGTCCTTGGCAGGTTTTGGTACGCAAGGTGGCGGCGATTGATGTGGTGAAGACTTAACAGGAGAGGTACCGTTGCTAATACTTGATGCACTCCCGCTTCCGTGACAGTCAGCGAATTGTTCTTCTTTATCTGATGACACTGTAAAAAATAATGTGAATAAAAACCATTTAAAAAATATGTATTGTACCACGTCCATCTTTTTTTCTTTTTACATCCGTTGACGTTTCCAGCCTGTGGCCTGGGTCAGTTTTTTATTCAAGCCATATATTTTCCACTACCAGCCGGTTAGGCCTGTCATAGCTTCATGTGACATAATTTAACCTCAGACTAGAATAGGCACAGTATCCAGTCCCCAGCCGTTAATTTATCAATGTCAAAGGGTTAACCCACATTTTACTAGTAATAAATTTTTAGACCATGCCAAGAATCAAACTCGGGACCCTTAGCTCAGTAGACAGACACACAACCAACGTTAAGGTGTCAAGATCTTTGTGCAAATATGAAGATCAATACCTCATATTTTTAAAGATACCAACTACTTTTTTGTGACATGGGGAGCCCTGGTATAACAGTGACCATACATTCACCAACTAATATTATATTCAATTTATTCCTTATATTTAAAAATGACATCCTGACACATTATCAAACCCAGGGCGTTTGGCATAGTACACCAATGATCTAACCACTGAGCTATCCAGGAGTCGTCCCGTGCTCAAGAGTTATCCTTCGCTCGCATTTTAAGACAGAGTCTTTGATGGACATGCAGAAATCGTCAGTTATATTAGAGCGATCAATTTAAGATCACATGTGCTGAGGTGGTTTTCCAAAATAGTTTTCCACTCTCCCTCCATGCTAGTATCGGTACTCTTCCTATAACCATAACCTTCCTTACCCCTAAAACAAATTAGCACATAAGACAGGATGCAAAAAAAAAAACTATGAATGGCTTAAGATTATTTATATTATTCACCTTTCGATAAAATCACCAGCTAAGGATCGAATCCAGGACCCTTAGGCCAGCAGCCAATGGCCCCGACTACTAAACCACGAGGCCGTTTAATCGAGGATGCAAGAACGAGGTGGTATAGACATGTCAAGAGAATGGGAAGAGATATTGAAGGAATCAAATGTTGGCGCTTAAGGGTACACGAAGAAGACCACAAGGGAGGTTAAGAAGGAGGTGGGAAAGAGCATATGTCCGAGGGAGTACAGACGAGGTGAGAGAAGTGAGCTAGAGTGAGGGAGGAAGATTTCGGCGCTTTACTAATCTAACCTAAATGAAGGCTGGAAACAGTGCTACACGATTATGACTAAGAATAAGGGCGTTAAGATACCCTTAGCTTACCCTGAAAGGAAGCAGCAAACTTACCTCGCATTATTACACTATGGCTTAGTCCATCAGGGTAGGACTACCAGCTTATAGGGTAAAGGGAGAATACATTAAAGCTTGGTTCAAACGTTCACCGAAAATAGAGAGCGTATTCTGCTTGAGTGTTGAAAAGCTTGATTCGCACACTGTATATTGACCAATGAAAGCTTAGAAAACCAATGATTATCAATATATTTTATTTGCTAGTGTATATGTTATGGGTAAATTCTAGAGCTTTCAAACTCGATGCCTTGATAGGCCTACCCTCGGTTTATACTGGTATCGAAAGAATCAAGAATCGATCTTAATATTACGATTCTTGCTACTTCGATTTCTCAATAAAACTGAGAACTAAACGAAAGGGCAACATTCAGAATAGGTAATAAATAATCAATTATCTTCTCTCAAATTAGTTTAATTGGCATTTCACTTAAATGCCGGCAAATTGTAAATATATCATATTGGCCCGAATATATATTCAAACCTGAATATAATAGGATCCTAACATTTCGAGGTGTTCTACATGAAAAATAAATGGTCTTGAATATAATACGACCTGACATTATGACAGTAACAAGAGATAGAAACTTAACAACGTTGACACACTTTAAATAAATAAAAAAAAAAGTTAGGTGAGACTGTTAGAAAACATGAATCGATTCTAAACAAACAATCAATATATCAGACAGTATATCGAAATATACGATTTTTAGATTGAATTAAGATGGCCGCTCTCCTGTAAAGATATTCTTTGTCGAAGTCAGTTTTTAAATTTTTTTTAGCTTTTTGAATCAGACAAGTTTAATAAAAAATAGAACAAAAATCGACGTAGTTAATAAAAACTGAGCAAAAAATGTTATATTTAGTTTAGTTCAATAGATTTAGAGCATAGTCCGATATATGCAATATATCGTTCCCAAAACTTCTTCTCTAATTTCTGGCGAGCTAACACGTGTTGGATCAATTATGGCGGGCGACTTTAAATATATGTTAAGTGTGAAAGGTATTCTTCTTTCTGTTATAAAATCTGCAATTTTTTGTATTAATTTCGAGTTGAATTGAATTTTTGGTTTGATTTTCAGTTTTGAATACTTTAAGTGTGTTTAATAAATACCTATAATATTGTGAGATTAAAGTTTCAAGTGAATATGTATAGTAATGGTCAAGTCCAAGTTTAGTGCTGAGGGGGGAGTAGGGTATCAGGCACATTAGATTTTCTATACAATAACAATCATTAAATATCTAAAGAAAAAAAAGTTTTTGACTCTTTATACAAAGGTAATATCTTTTATTTGACAAATTTACAGTTTTATTTGTGACAAATGTTATAGGCCTAAGCAAATACATTTTTACCCTTTTATTGATTTTCTTATAATTTAAAAATTAAGTGATGTCTACAATTATTATCTGATATCTATAATTATTATCTTGTTTGTTTATTTGCTACCAGTATGGTACTTAAGTTTTATTTCCAATGTCATTAAGTCAAAAACTCAAAACAGTGAACTAAGACTTGTGTTCTCAATAAGTCTTTCTTATACTTGTTTTAATTATATTTTGAAATGTTTGATTCAACAAGGATTTATTTGTAGGTAATGATAAATGTTTACTATAATATAGTTCCTAATTATTTTAATGTTTTGATTATATGATTTATCACTTAATAAAATGGATATTTTTATTTGTTAAATTTATTCTTTTGTTATTACCAAATTATATGAGGTTGGATGCTTGGAAAAAAAATGGAAAAAAAAATGGAAAAAAAAATGTTCAAGAATCGAAATTGAGAATCAAAAAATTGAGATTGAACTTAAGAATCAGAATCGAGGAAAAAAGGTATTGTGACATTCCTAGTAAAGTCCGAAATCGGATAAAGTCGACATTGTCAGGATTGTGTTGGCATTATCCTAATTACAAGGATAATATTGAATTCGAGCTGATTAAATATTATATTTTGAAGTTCATCCAGATAATATTGAAATTATACAGCAGCACTCGGATAATGTTGTGATTGGCCATGTGGCCATGTTTCTGTTCTGCGTTTGTTTTTCGGCAAACGCGTGAATCCACAGTCATGTTGAGTGCTTAAGTTAAGTATCAATGAACGTTACAATGACTTACCTTGATGCTGCATCAAGTAACGCTCAATCAGCTCGTTGGAGTATCCTTTCCCGCATGCCTGAAATGTAGTTAGGATCGTGTTAGTCAGCGAGTTAAACATTACATTGAAACCTGTTTGTTGCATTGCAAGTAAACTCAACTCCAGATATGCTGTGTAGGCAATATAAAAATTTGCAAGGGTTGTCTAGGTAACCGAGATATTGCCAATTCATTATAATTATTATTATTATTATTATTATTATTATTAGCACCGCGTCTCACTACCTGTTCTGGTTATACGCACTTATGCTAATGTGTAATGGTAGGGTGATTGTGAGATGAAATGGAGGACCTACAGTTTAACGTGGAATCCGAACCACGGTGGAGGCCTGGGCATTCCTCACACTCACAAGATGTCTTGTCAGAGGTGAAGGAAGGGTTTGGTAATCAGATAAATCTATGCCGGGACCAAGGATTGAACCCCGGCCACCAGTATAGAAGTCTGACACCTTACCCCTAGACCACCAGGTCACCCAATTCATAAAGCTACAAGTAGACACTTGTAATAAACAAGTGGAATTTTACAATTATTGTTTTGAATTAAATAGCTAAAGCTATTATTTAAGCATTTTAGTGAGGATTACTCCATCTAGATATAATATTCTGAAAAATGAAAAACGACACCTGGACACAGGAATCGAACCCGGGATCTTTGACTTAGTATGCCGCTGCTCTAACCACTGAGCAACCCAGGATCCGTCCCGCATAGCCGACGATTTCCGCACGTCCATCATAGATTTATTTTTTTATTTATTTATCACTGCATCTTACTACCCATTCGGGTTACACTCTTCAAGTACTAATTACGCTAATGGATTAGGAATTGGGAAGGTTGAATTAGATTAAGTGAGCCCGCATTTGCGTGGAAGGCGAGTGGAAAACCGTTTAGGAAAAACCACCCCCAGTTCACCCGACCGAGATTCGAACCTCGATCTCCCCGTCCTCGGCAGTCGAAATATTAATAATAGGCCTAGTTAAAAAATTTCAAAAATGTGAAATATTTTAATAACAAAGTAATAATATTAATAATATTTAGCATATTAATAAAAACATTATTGATATTCCAATATGTACATTGTACTAAATACTATAATTCAACCCCATACTATAATTACTCTACCTTAAGAATGGTACGTAAAGAGCAGAAAATAGCAATTGACTCATTCATGGTGTCTACTAAACTTGACCAATGAAATCCCCAACCTTTTCCCTGATTTCCCCTGATCATTTCCTAAAATTCCCCGACTAAAAAAGTATGTCACATCTTTCTAACTCGCCGCCCCCCTCCCTCCACCCTTGTTTTTCTATGAATCAAATAATAATAATAATGATAAGTTTTAAAATTTGAATTAAAATTGTTTATTAGGAATTAAAAATATATTACACAGCTACAAACAAAAAAATTACATTATAATTTACTGATTATTGTATTTCATATTTCGAGTAAAATTTCATTTTCCCGGATTTTTGTTGTGATTTACCAAATTCCCGACTTATTCCCGTTTTTCCCCGATCACTTCAAATTCCCGGCTAATTCCCGTTTTCCTTGATTTTCCCGGATGGTAGACACCCTGCTCATTATAACTTGTGAATTGTAGTGATTTAAAATAATTGAATAAATATTTATAGCTTATAGTTAATTATACGCTTGTTAAAATTGTGCAAACCAATGTTTGTGGTCAAATGAGCTGAAGTGGTTCAGGGCGTAGTTTATAGTAAAATTAGCCTTCGGTGATTATTCTCTAAAAACATTAAAATATCTTCTTAAGAGGAAAAAGGACAAGAAAATATTAAGTAGCAAAAAAAACACCATGACGACATTGAAAAACCACCCTCAGTGCTCTCCCGATCCCCGAAAAACCAGTCCAGAAGAATGTGACGCCTTTGTCAAATTGGCAGAGGTTAAATACAAAAAAAAAAATGCCAAATTTGATGACGTACGCCCAAACCACTCTTACCATTCGCAGTTGTATTTGTAAAGCCGCTTCCCTGCGGGCTATCTTGTTGTCTTCGTGGCTAGCCTCGTAGCTCATCAATCTGCTCCGACCCAGAGAAAAAGGCGGAGGAGCGGTGAGACCAAAAGCCATTTCATTTTCCAGGGCCTGGAAGGTAAAATTAATCTTTTTATTATTGCTTGAAGTTGTTTTTTTTCTAATACCATCGGACTAGTTGATTACCGGAAACGGTGACCTGGTGGTCTAGGGGTAAGGTGTCGGACTTCTGTGCTGGCGGCTGGGGTTCAATCCTCGGTCCTGGCACAGATTTATCTGATTACCAAACCCTTCCTTCACCTCTGACAAGAACATCTTGTGAATGTGGGGAATGCCAGGTCTCCACTGTGGTTCGGATTCCACGTTAAACTGTAGGTACTCCATTTCATCTCGCAATATCCCTACCATTACACATTAGCGTAAGTGCGTATAACCCGAACGGGTAGTAAGACGCGCTGCTAATAATAATAATTACTGGAAAAAAAGTTATCTAACTTAAGGTAACTGGATGATGGTAAATTTTAGGAAACAACCAGCATTCACTTGGAGAAAGTATGACAAAATGAAATGGATTCTGGCCTCACAAGTCAGAATCAGTCATAACAGCATATTTGGACCTCTTGATTTTTTTATTATCTGAACAAAATAAATTTTTAATTTTTAATTTATCTTTTAACATCACACTTCACTACTCATTTGGGTTATACATAAACGTACTAATTATGCTAATGTGCTTGGTATTATGAAGGTTGAATTAAAAGAAAGTGTACTCTCATCTGTGTGGAGGGTGAGTAAAAAATTATTTAGTAAAAGCCATCCTTAGTCCTCCCGAACTGGGACTCAAACCACTATCTCCTCACAGTCAGCAGGGGTTCAAGACCATTAAGACAGTAACGCTTTGGTCCATTCGATTATCAAAGCAGGTCAGTGAAGTATAATTTTAGATAAAATGTAACCACATTCTCCAGTTACAAGTGTGAAAAACCATAGAGATATAACCACCTCAGTACACCTGGTCAGTAAACAAGGAAAACAGGTGACAGGTAATTGATCGTTGGTTTTTATTCCTCACGTTTGCATTCGTTTTAGTTCAAACTAATTTTAATAAGCCTCATTATATAAAAGAAAAAATTATCAAGTAAAAACAAGTTGCCACTATTTTCTTAGTAAAAATTGAACCGTTTTTTCCCAGGTTTTCCCAAATAAATGCCCAGCTTAGCGGAGCCTATCTGAATAAATAGGACAGTATTAAAGAAAGATTTGACACTTTAGCTCAGTCAGTAGTGTTGGTCTAGACTGAGCTAATGGGCCCACGTTCGATTCCTGACATGGACAAAAAAAAATGTATCATTGATGAAAATATGGGTTTACCCTTTCACAGTGATAAATTAACCGTCAGAGACTGGATGTTGTGCCTGTCCTAGTCTTAAGTTAGACTATAAGGCATATAAAGCTACGACAGGCCTAGCAAACCAATAGTCGAAAAAAACTTGGCTTGAATAAAAAAAAAAACTGAAACAGGCTGAAAACAGTAATAAATGTAGAAAAAAATATTTTTTTATAGAAGATTCATGTAATTTCATTTTTGACTAAAACGACTACAAAGAGAAGTTGGTTATTGGTGATTGAAACAGGATTATTCGCCATGATGAGGAAATAAATGCAGATGTGAGGCAATGTTTAAGGTGAATTAAAACATGTGTTCAAATCAGCATGATTAGTTTCCCAGTTTGATTTGTCTTCTGTGCAAAGGCCTTAAAAAAGATTGCAATTAAGTTAAATGTCCCACTCACAAATATTCTGTTATTATTATTATCTTTTTGTTAAATTCACTGATTTTCCCCAAACACATAAAATAACCTGTTTTCCCCATGGGTGGAAATCCTGAAAAAGGCATGAAAAAATGGCTTTGACTGTCTTAATGCTAAGCAAGATAAAACCTTAAAATATTTACCAAATCCTCTAAATCGCTCGAGTACGATGAGGCCGATGATGATTGTGACGATGGGTGAAAATGGTTGCCAATTTTGGGTTCTTTTCCTGGGCGTTTATTCACAGTCCCACGACCAAACGACGTACTGGTGACGATCTTGTTGCCTCGGCGTATAAGTGTGTCTTTGGTCAGTTGACCCGTCGTAAACACAGACAGTTTATCCAAGTCGGAAAGGATTTCGAGTTCGTTTCCCCACTGCGCCATGATAATGTGATCTAGAGTGTAAAATAATTGTTATTAATATGAGTCTTTTTTATTTAAAAAATAATTTCATTTCCAGGCAACAGAGTAAAAAATATTATCTCTTCTCTGCCCTTTTCAAGCTTTTTTTATTTTCATAAAACTTACAGTAAATTAGTGGTAGGCCTAAGTTATTATATATTTTCTTTGCATATATTTTTATTATCTTACCAAATAATTTGACATTTTAATCAAAAAAGACAATTTGTCAAAATGGTTTTTTTAAATTTGTGTTGACTTTTTCTCTGGTTTCAGGACGTGAATAAAAATGGCACAGACCATTTAGTTGTTTTGCTTATTTTTATTCAAAGGACTTTATTTTGAAAGTATATTATCAACCAAATTATTACTTTGGGGTTTAAAAAACATGTTGATGTTAGAAGCAACTTCATGAGTCTAATACAAGAAAAAAAGAAATTTGAAAATGTACTAATTTGCTAGAGAATGAGAAATCATTATTGATTAACAAAAGGTTAGGTAGGTAAAATTATTAAAGATGGAAGTCTAAAATACTCCAACAATGTGGCTCAATATTCAGTATATTTAGCCACATTGTGGTCAAAATTCTAGGATAATACCTGCAAAACCTAAAACTATTTATAATTAAGCTTAAAATGTAGGCAATCAATGTTTCTTAAAAATACTAAACAGATTATATAGGCCTACCAGTAATTTAGGTATTTATTTATGTTTCTTGAGGTAGGTACTAAGACCTAAGTTTATTTAAAAGTGTTATCCCGAATGGTTAAACAGAGGTACCATGGCTACTACATTAAAATAAAATCATATGCTCTAAGAGTTAGCAGCTGTATCCGAATAGTCAACTTCACGCGCCATCGACCCTCTATGTTCACTTGATAGTTGCATTGGCAATCACGTGACCAAGTGTGGATCTGTTCGAATAGTCATGAAGTGTGCCGATGCATCCCTCACACACCCTTGACATGCCCTTGATACAGCATTTGACTGGCAATTGTTTATTTTTTCATCTGTTAGAGATAGAGCTCATATAGTAATGTGATATGTGATAATGACCTGATAGATGGCGTTTAAAGTACTTTCCAAGCTCCATAGTAGAGAGAAGCACTGAGGACTCAAGGGTGTGTGAAGGATGGTTTGCCGCACAAATAGTCTATTGCAGTATTCAATCTCAAGTGAGTGATAAGTGTACATTTATTAAGTCTGCATCAAGTCAAGTGTACCTACTTGACTATTTGAATACAGCTACCCTTTCGGGTTATACGCTTTAAGTACTAATTACGCTAATGGATTAGGAATTGGGAAGGTTGAATTAAAGGAAGTGAACCCACAGTTTTGTGAGGAGAGAGTGGTAAACCATTTAGTAAAAACCACCCCTAGTTCACCTGACCCGAGATTCGAACCTCGATCTCCCTGTCCTCAGCAGTCGAGCTCAACACAACTAGCGCGTTAGCCAACTACGCCACCGAGGCGGGTGATTATAACAAAAGAAAGGTGATGAAGGAAAAAAAAAATTGTTAAAACAATTCTTAAAAAGCTAGCCTGATTGTTATTTTTAAGCACAGGTCCTAGAGATAGTTAATAGAATTTTTTATGTATTTACAAATGAAAGGTTTGGCAAAGCTTGGTAATTTTTATTTATTCAGACATGAAAGGTTAGGTTAACGTCAGTTGTCTTTTTTTTTAACAAAAAAAGTGATTAATATTAGGCCGAAGCATAAAAAATATCATATGCTAAACGATAAACCTTACATAAGCTAGTTGAGAGGTTTAGTGATCTGTTCATGCCAAGTGCATTGGAGATGTGACGATCTGGTTAAAGTTGTTTCATTTGAGGTCGTTCAAAGTTTTTTAATAAAGATAATAAAATAATAGTTAATAATTTACAAAATTTAGGTCGATTACTCAAAAAAGATAAATGTTGTGCTCGCGGACGCTTGTGTTTTAATAAATATTTAAAATCACCAATTGGCTATAATTTAAGGTCTCCTAACTGTTCTAGGAAAGTTTCGTCAACACAAGGAATTTTTTTTTTGAAAATGTTTATCTAGACCTACTTATTGTTTTGGTGTTGCCAAGGAGCTATATAACCTAATGGTGCTGTAGTTTTGAGATCAAATTTAGTATTTTAACATATCAATAGGTTGATGTGGATGTGTATCTATACGATAAATCAAATTGAGGTGTTCCAATGTTAAAAAGCATATGGTGGAATGTTACCCTGTCAAATAGGTGTTTTAGAAGAAAAAATATACATGGTTTGGAATTTTTTTACAAGGTTTGTTTTGTTGTAATCAGAAACTTTAGGATCTTATTATGTGTATAGGTGCCACTAAACATATATCTAATAATTTGACACTGCTAAATAAAAAATCCCGCCCTCGCTTCATATTAGGGGACTAGCCTATCCCCTATTTTAATTAGTCAAACGCAACAGTTTTTAAAGACATTTTATACCACCTTCCCCAATAAAGATTATAAGACAATATGAATAAAGATGTCGATCTCATGTCCCTGCCAAGATTTTACAAGATTGAACAAAGATCTTAGTGTGTTGGTTTAATCTAATATGATAGAAACGCACCCAACTTTAATCGGAAAAAAATTATCTTAAGAAAACTTAAATTTAACCATTATAAAACTAATGCAGTGTTCTAAATTAGCAAATATGTGTGTTTAAAACACTTTCACTTATAATGGTGGAATGAAGAGTGTTTTGAAGAAATTATACAATCTATTAATATTATATGTTAATAAACGAGCCCATTAGAACGCTAAACAGTCTAGAAATATAAAATTTGGAACTTACTTTAAATATTAATAAATCCAATTCAAATACAAACTACACGAGCACAATCTTTAACTTTCAAGATGTGACAATATTCACAATAATAATTGACAGATATTTGAAAGTACTAGACCACACAAGGCTATGAAAAAGTAAACCGGATGTATAAACCACGTATAAACTATAAACGATTGTTTATCTCCTGGAGGCCAAAACTTTACACAACACTTTAACCTAAATCTTTTTCCAACTGTTATCCACACACCATAGTCTAAGAGAGAGAGAAACTTTCGGGTGTCTGTCAATCCCATATACAAGGCAATATTGCATATTGAAAGCTTTCGCTAATTTGTGTCAATGAGAAATCTCAGTGTATGTTTAGTTAAATTAAATTATATGACTATGTTAATAAAATGTTTTAAAACCATGAATAAGTTCAAAACTCGTGAATTGTGTCTTTAAATACGTTGGTGTAACTAATGATGTGAATAATGGGCTAATATATACCCTGAATTTGGTTGAAAGGACAACAGGCCTAGAAAAAATTCAAACATTTATTTTTGGGCAAAATTGATGGCATGTTAATACAATATTTGGGTTGTTTTATATGTATTGATCTATTAAAACAAAAGTGTCTGATTCAGATAATATGACTTGATGCATGAAAATATTAAGATTGTTTCAGTACAGTAACTTTAATAACTAAATTCTACTGTTCTTCATACAAAACTCACATTATAGTAATAGGTACTTTCAATAAGCTTCTAACGTCCTAAATCATTGTGGTGCAATTAATAACCCGCACTCAATAAAAATGTTGCTCCCTGGTGGAAAATTTAAAGGGAAACCATTGGTGGCAGATGTGAAATAGATTATGGTTCAAATACAAATGTATATTGAAAAGGCTCATGATTACATTTTATTACACATTTGATTTTTAATACAAAAAAGTGTATAAATATATATTTATAACGTAAAGTTATTTTGTGAAAGCGGGTGTGTGGCATGTTTCATTACTTTCATAATACATTTTTGGAAGATTTATGCACTTTATCAATAAAATTTAAATATTCTAACAACCTAAAATACAATGTATAGAGTATATACTGCAAGTATTAAAAATAATTGTTTACTAAATGTTTGTAAGCTTATATCTATTAAGTTGTTGGGAATACTAACTTTATCTTTAGCCCACGGTGAAATCTGGTAGTTGAATTTGACCATTGGCAAATTGCATGAAAAAAGTTGGACCATCCTGTCTTAAATGATCGTTTGAACGAGACACAAAGTATGTCCTTTAAACAATAATTAATGTAATCAAGTTGTTAGCTAACCCACTTATCTATAGTTATCGATCTTTAGATACGATATTATTTATGTATCTTATCTTGAAATTAAGTTCCCCCTCCCCCCCCCGTAGATAATCCAACTACCATTGTACTTGAAAAGCTAGTACTGTAAAATACTAGGTTCACCTTGGTTGTAGTTCATTACCTTTAGTTGTTCTAAGCTAGCTCTAATGTGGAGCGAGACTCCTCTCATCAGTTCTTCTGGCTAGTTGGGGGAGCTGAATAGGCTGACCAAGATATATTAGAATTGCTAGTCGTGTGAGCCGCAACATACTGGATCGCCAAGGGGCAAATAAAAACAGAAGAGTGGAGTGAGACCCCATCACTAGCACACGTCCTATCACTGTGGCTCTGGGCCGACAGGAAAGTGAAGGAGATATTGATTACTGTTATTACCACACGTCTACCACTATCTTTTTTGCACGATTATCTCCTTGAACCCACACTTCCGCCCATTATCCAGAGTGAGGTGGATACAAACTTAAAATAGCATTTTTAGCACATTAAACCAAAGCGATTACCCTCACCCACGCGGTGACACCTGCTGCTCACGATTTGCGCAATTGAATGAGTTTCAACTGACAGATAACAAAACTGTGGTTATGTGAACACTCCTATAGATGCAAACACGCACAGAATTCACGCTGTAGGAACCGATCAAAAAATTGTAATTACTGTATAAAATAAAACCCAGTAGAAAGTGAATAACGGGAAGGGAAGAAACCAGTGGTGGATATTTTCAGCCACCTTTCCCAATCCACACTCCAGGCGGACTCTCTCAATCTCTTTACCTTATTTACTAGGTTCACGGCAAAAGCCTTTGCCACCATTACAAAAACATATTGAGCAGCGTTTACGTTTGTGCTCTTGGTCGTGTTCGAAGCTCACGTTCAGCTAATGCTAATCTTATCAAAAGTGTATTGGCACCCAAAAGGATCTTTATCCTGGAGTACAAGCATTGAAACTACCTCTTCAAAGTGTACACGTTGGGTGTACAAATATAAGGGGGTTATTTACTTTTAAATAGTTTTGCTTCAACTAAGGCAACACTAGAAGATTTGTCCAGATCGTTTCAAAATATAGATGCAAAAGAGACCAGCAGGAGTGGATTTACGAATATGCTACCCATAGGCACTAGATAATTTGACAACCATCTTTCCGACCTTAATTTACCCCCTTCTAAATGCCCGTCTCCCTCCTATCACCCTACATGCACCGAAACATATATACCATGTACATAAGTGCTTTCTGTGGAGTACCAGACAAAAAGTTCTTACATTACTTGATTATTTATTAGAGTGGGGTTTTAAATAGAGTAGTAATCTAAGCAAAAACTTAAAAATTGAAATAAATACTCTTACACTATCACACCACACAAATTTAACAAAATAAAGTCTGCATTAGTAGACTGTAGAACATGTTACTACAAATAAAATATTATAGGGCCACTACACGATCAGTCAGACTGTCAGTATGCATCAGTATTTACAACGAGACCGTATACGATGTTTGCTACTGAGACCGAAGGAAATACTGACGAGTGCGCGCACACGGTAAGTATTACTGTCAGGTTCTCCCACCCCTTGCAAGACTGATAGACTGATACCGATGTGATCAGAAAATTCGGATCACATCGGTATTTTCGTAGGTCCATCCATCAGTCCATCAGTACTGCCCCTACACGATCAGTCAGACTGTCAGAATTAATAATTATTACTTTACTAGACAGCCTGACTGATCGTGTAGGGCCCTATTACCATATAAATAATAAGAAATAGTATATAATATCTTTCACTTTTATTTCTGCTGAGTGAACTGGTCGTTGATGCCAGACAAATTCATTTTCTCCAAAAAGTGACCATCAATTGAGACGATTCTAGTAAATTAGGGCAATCCTCTATCATGTTTGTAGGCAGCTAATTTCTTACTCTTCTCAGACACGATAAGGTACAGTATGTTCTGCTGATCAATTAAAAGCTGAAGCATATGTAAACCTTTGGAGGGCAATGTCAATATTTGGGTATATCACCTGTAGTTACTCTTTTCGTATAAACTGACACAACTTGAGAGGAATTAGTTTCTCCTCAAACTAGTGTTTGTTAGAATATGAGCCTTAAAGTGCACTAATTCTTCAACTAGTGTGTCCTCAGTTTATGAGCATGCACTCTTGTAATACAACAGTAACATTATTGCGTCTAGGTGCTAATGAATAAGTGGGTTTATCCACCATGTATATCGCAATCCTGCTCCTACACTACTGCCTGTATTGTTCTGCCACGCCAGCCTGTTGCTAATAAGTAATGACTACTGGCCTTGATGTTGTGGGGAGGGGATAAAGCGGGTAGCAGGAGAAATTATGACTCAGTTATAACTTCTACTCCTTCCACCATATAATTATGTCAACCTTGCCACTAACTTCAATGCATAAAGAAAACGTCACATTACAAAAATAACACACACGCTGAAGACATAAACTATTTTGCATGGAAGAAAAAAATAACATCTATATATTTTTTCGCTATGCAAAATCTGCCGCCCCTAAAATTTACTGCCGTAGGCACGTACCTATTAATCCTATGCGTTAATCCACCCCTGGAGGCGAGGGGAGCTAGTTTTGTAATTTCAATATTGTGTACGTTTTGGAGATATTTTCGGAGATTTTGGAGCTAGCAAATGGGCATTCATGTGACTTCCCATAAAGTTGTAGAGTTCAAGGCAACTCAAATATTAATAAATGATGTAATAACTACACTGAAAGAACAATTATTATTTGATGAATACTCAATTTTTTTTATGGATGGCACCCTGAGAAAGGAAAAAGACTCAGATATAGCAGAAAAATCAAAATTTAGGAAAACAGCACTGTCTTACAAATTGATGGATGATTATATTATAAAAGCAGCCTTACCAGTTGAAACAAGGGGGCACAACACACCCGTAGTGGAAAATAGTAAATATAATCTATCTGAGATCATCGACCTTTATGGTTAGTGAATTGTAATGTAGATTCACTCAGAATGACTGTAAAACGTGATGGAATAAGTGTTTGACACACTGGTAGCCCAAAGAATGTCCCTACCAATTTTAATAATTATTTCTCCACACAATTGATAGTTATCGCGGAACAAACGGATGAAATTCTAAATAATCAAGTTTAAGTCCATCCCTTGCTCCTCTCGGTTTATTAACTATTTCAGCAATGTTGGATAGGGTGGTTTTAACTCTTGTCATTTTTCTTTCCGACAATAACTGGTTGACCTTGGTGGTATTGAACTAAAGTGCGCTCGTCTAAGGACCCAATGTTCATGGGTTCAAACCCATCCAAGACCGGTGGATTTTTTGTGAGCGATAAACATTCATAGCACAACTTCTGTTAGAGGGTAAGTAAAGCTGTTGGTTCCATGTCAATTGTGGCATTTAAAAGAACCCTTGGGGGTATGTGAAAATACCTTTCCTGGCAAAATTGGTAGGTAATTTTACTATCGTTTGTATAAATGCTCGCGTGCTGATATAATCAGTCGGTTCAGAAAGTCCACTTTAAATACCTTAAATATATATTTTAAGAAATCACTGTGAATTTCTTGCCCTCTATTCACTGATGTAACTGCATATGTATTCCTTAAGCCAACGGTTCCCAAACTTGTTATACCAAAGGAGACCTTTTTACACCAGGAAATATATAGCTGAAGCCCTAATAAAAAAAAAATTCAATAACGACAGTTAAATTTTAATTTTAAAAAAAGTGCAAAATTAACTGAAATTATAACATTTCTGGCTGCGCATTTGGCAAATATCCTTTATTCAGATTGTAATGAAATTTTTTTTATATTTAACATTTTTTACAAATTTAAATATTTATTTTCATTTTCGGTATAATTTTCTTTATTTAATAAGCCATTTTGTTTTATTTTATTTACATGCTCCATCATTCTATTTGCAAGCCATATCACACTAGCACTGTGTTTATTTCACATACTATCTTTTTCTGTAATCAGCTTTTAAAATTTTCCATAATTATGCCCATCTTCCTTTTGATCGGGTCGGGGAAGTCCTGATAAATGGACGGGGAAATTCTGAGTGACACCACTTTGTGCTGAAAACTAAACTTGGCAAAATTGTAAATTATCTAAGTAATCTTTGAATAAAAATGGCATAGTATATTAACTCAAGAATAATTACATATTTTCAGAATTAAAAATATATATATATATATATAAAATTCTGAAAATATGTAATTATTCTTGAGTTAATATACTATGCCATTTTTATATAAAGAAATGTAAGTTAAAAAGTGTTTTAGTGAAATAATTTATATTACTACTATCTGAAGAATTGGCGTTTTAGAAGAGAATGGCGTCATGGATTGTTACCAGATTATAGAGTTTAATAATTTCAATAAATGATACTAAAATCGCCGGGAAATAAATACAAAGGAAATGTTTACGACAGTTGGAAGCCACCGCTGGCCACGGAGTTATAATCACGTAATTGTAATAATTGGAGCCCAATCGTGGGGCATACACAATGGCAATATTCACAATAATTGTAACCAATCGTGGGCAAGCACTTATCCAAAGGGGGGGGGGGGATGTGGTGCTAAGTCCCTCTTACATCAAACAAAAAAATTATTATAAAAAGATAAATTATATTGAATGAAAATTGATTAAACTTTGCGTAAACTATATTTTTAGTTCCAAGAGTGTAAATTTGTCCCATTGACTTTTAATAGAAAATGTATTAGTTTTTATATAAAAAAGGTATATTTTCTATAAAAGTCATAAAAAGTAGATAAAATATTAGTGAATGCAAGGATCTACTTCAATATATTTCTGTACGAAATTTTTATATATTTTTCTCTCAATGCAGGTCAGATTACGAAAGAAAATTCAGGATACGGGCTTAATCATGGGGCACGTATACACCCTAAGATTGAAAAATTGGCAGTCCTAATTACTGTAGATATTTTATATTGTGAAACACAACTCAAGTTTAGCTTTATCTCTACCAGGATGACCATCTTCAGGAGATCTAGGAGGCTCCCAGCCACCATAAAAATGTATAAGTGCATCAAAAATGTCTGTATGGGGATTCCCACTAGTTCTCAAGCTAAGATCAAAACGTTTCTGATCAATCTGACATATTAGCTCAGTCGGTAGAATGTCTGTCTACCGAGTTAAGGGCCCTGGGTTCGATTCCCTGCATAGTAAAAAAAAGGCATTTGTGGAATGTGGGTTCACCCTTTACAGTGGTGAATTAATGGCCGGGGACTGGATGTTGCGCCTGTCCTAGTCTTAAGTTAAATTATAAGACACAGACCTAGCAAGTCGGTAGTGGAAAATATGACGTGAATAAAAAAAAACTGACCCAGGTCACATGCTGGAAACTATAATGAATGTAAAATAAAAACAAAGTTTCTTGTCAAATATCCTTGCACATGCTAGGAGCGGCATACTCTTATTTTTAACAAGTTACATGTAACAAATTGAAACAAATGGGGTAGCACTTACCCTCTGCCCTGTTGGACTCTTAACTCTGGCATGCACTTACACTGACCTCCTCTCTCTAGCATACAATTACATAAACTGTACGGAGGCGTATTCCTAGTCTCGGCTCAAGAAAAACAAGTGAAGGGGACTGCACACTTGGTTGTCGTTTCCTTCACCTGGACTTTTCATGAAGTTTCTTTTATTTCTCTGGATGACCGGCAGAATCCCCGCTCCGTCCCTCCCACTCCGCTTTCCCCTGCACTCTGTGGACATGCCAGTTCGTTTGCTCATTATATATTGGGATGTTTCGCTAGTATCGGTACGCTTCCAGAAGGTGAGAACGGCGAATTAGACTAAGGGTTAATTACAATCATCAAAATTATATTTTAGATAATGGGGGGAATCTCTTCAAAATTACTGTTTTGGATTTGTAAATTTAAGTTTAATATCATGGCAAGGATTTGTTCACTATCAATGGGATTATTCTGTAATCACACTTGAATATTAAATTAGCTATGGGGAAACTTGCTATTTGTTCACATGACAATTTCTCTATTTTTGGCTCCAGTTATCTGACCTTGGGTTACATATTTGCCGCCGCTCTGATCAATCTTTTTTTTTTTTACGGGAGTAATTAGCCTTTATAGTGGATATATCCTTTATACTAGCGGTGAAATGCACACCATTGCTTATCGTTTTTAATTTAAACTTTCTAGTCAATTTCACCTTTAGTGAAATATTAAGTTGAATTAAACATTCTAGTCGTATTCATCTGTTGTGTGATTATTTTGATAATTTGTCATTGTACGTCTACTATATTTGTGACAAATAAAATACTGTTATTCTCTTGTAACCTCAGTAAGGTGGTTACAAATTTATAAAAGATACCAACTTCATTTCAGAGGACACTACAAATTCACCTTGATCTTAGCTCACCTTATCCCACTACAGCCTGTGGTTGGGTCAGTTTAGTAAAATTAATACCTCAATCTTCCTCTTGGTGACCTGGCGGTCTAGGGGTTAAGGTATCAGACTTCTGTGCTGGCGGCCGGGGCTCAATCCTCGGACCCGGCACAGATTTATCTGATTACCAAACCCTTCCTTCACCTCTGACAAGACTTCTTGTGAATGTGGGGAATGCCAGGTCTCCACCGTGGTTCGGATACCACGTTAAACTGTAGGTCCTCCACTTCATCTCACAATCCCCCTACCATTACACATTAACGTAAGTGCGTATAACCCGAACGGGTAGTAAGACGCGGTGCTAATAATAATAATCTTCCTCTTTCCTTACACCATTCTTCTTTCCTCACTTTTAACACTTTCTATTGTCTCTTCTCTTAGTTTTCCTCGCCGGTCTTTTTTCTACATAGGGCTACTTTATTTTTTAGCACCACATCTTGAGTTATAGGCTTTCCTACATTCGTCACCTCAATCTTTCTCTTTGGTATTCTCTCCTTTCCCATCCTCATTACAGGACCACACCATCTCATGTAGTCCCTGTACTCTCTCTTGGACGACTTCATTCCTAATCGTGTTTCTCCTCGTGACAACTAACACGCTCCTCACAAACTTCATTCCATTGACCTACTGTATTTTCAGTGATTTAAAAAAGAATTAATTTACTTTTTTTTTTAATAAAAAAAATAGTATTGTGTCTTACTACCCTTTTGGGCCTATGTGCTAAGTACACTAATGCGTTAGGAATTAGAAAGGTTGACTTTAAGAAAATGTACATGCATTTGTGTGGAGAGAGGAAAACCACTCTGAATGAATAAACCCGACAAGGTTCAAACCCTGATCTCCCGGTCTTCAGAAGTATTGGGAGTAAGATGCCTTAGAGCTATACAGCCACTAAGCAGTTTAAAAAAAAAAGGAGGTTGTTAATATGATTTTATGGGACAAAATTTTGTAGTTTAGTCTGGCAAGGCCGAATGATAATTTCCACGCTGGTTCCAAAAATCAGTCTTTCTATGTTAAAACAAATTACACATCTATTTTGAATCTCTTCTGGAAAGAAAAAGTAAAAATGACAACAAAAGTAATATTGTGTAATCACTGTATTTATTATGGCACTGAAAAAAAAAAGGTTCATAGTGAAGTAAAGGAACATTATTTCAAGTTGAACATTATTGACAGGTGGTGATAAAAAATTAAAACACATCCTGGGTTGTGATTTACCCTTCTTTTTTTTAAATCACTATCTTCTTTGCCATAATTTTCCCAACATAAAAAAGGCACTTTGATTTACTTAAACACACATACAATTTAAAAACCACAACATCACCAATTTATATATTTTAATTAGCTAACAAACTTTTTTTGGATTCTATGCATATCAAAATCAAATATCTTCAGAGTAAACAAAGTATTTTAGTTAAAGTCTGCTTAGAAATTAGAAATATCATCAAACCAAATATTGTATAAGATTTCTCAATAGCACCAGAAACATTAAATACAAAGCTACCTTAAAGTACCTCAATAAAGAGGACAAACATATATAAAAAAACAATAAGATAATGTTTTTAAGTTCACACCTTTACCCTATATCTTTGATTCTTAGAAGCAGTTTTTTTTAAAATTTAAATGTCTCTTGGAATTTAAATGTCTTGGAATTGATGGCGTCTTAAAATTGCAGTTCTTTTACAACCAACGCTCGCGATGGCTCAGTAGATATATTATGGGGTAGTAAAGATAAAAGAATAAAGAGACTGATGTGGAGTAGACTGATACAGATTCAGATGTAGATATCGGCGGCTTAGATAACTGTTGATAAATAAGCTACTAATATTTTTAATAAATTGAGTTATGCAATAAAAACATTTCTTAGATATAGGATATTTTATTAGTTTTATTTTTATTTATTTTCTTATAATCAAAGTTTTTTCTTCTTCTGTTGGTGTGATTGAAAATCAAGGTGTGTCTTCGAATCGAAGAAATAGAGTAGGTCTATAAATTCAGATAATATAAAATGATGTACCTTAAAAAAAAAAATGTTTTCCTTGATAAGTAGAGTCAACACCTATTTTTATAAATAAGTTTAATGTTGCAATTTCAAATGTAATGTGTATAAGAAAAATAAAAAATATTTATCTATATAACTATCAGTTTTATACAAAAGATGTATATAGTCTCAGTACAAGTTCTTGGTAATTGTATACAGATAAAATCAGTTTTATTTTCCAATATAAAAATTACTGCCCCCAAGAAGGCAATCTTTCAGTTTGTTTCGTAAACAACTTCACACATTTTATATAAAACAATTCTTGGCTATATTCCATATGTTCAGCATATTGTACTTTGTGTATAAATATATTATTTGTCGTTTACCAACAAATGCTTTGATACACTGCCCCCCACATCCAAATATGAGATTAAATGTGAGCAAATATGTGCCTCGATTTACAAGTAATTGTTCATAAGGCACTATTCCCACCCTGTTATTAGCTGCGCTACAATGGGAACATAATTAATAAAACACTCTTGCGCCCTTCACGTTTTAACTCAACATTAGGCGCTTTCTTACATCCTCAAAACATTTTGTACCCTTGCACAGATATCAAAGAAATATATGAACGCAAAAAAATAAGTATTTAACAGTCAAAAGTATATAATATAATATTAACTCGGTACTATCTACACTAATTGGCGCAAAATATATTAGTGTTCAAATGTTTAACAATATTTACATAGAAAAATAACTTGGCCAAAATGAAGAATATATTTACTTAAAAGAAGTTTTCAATGAGATACATAAATTATTAAAGAAATATCTACTGTCATACATGTTTGAAAACAACAAACAAAAGAATTAAGGGCCCCGCCAAGACCATATTATTGTATTAAAAGCAAAACCAAACTTCCCAGAAATTCCTGACACATATAAGTTTGAACATTTTTTTAATTGTTTTGATATAAGGACAAAAAAAAATGTGACTATGAGATGAATACTAAACATATTTGTACTTTGATGGTAGATTAAATTATTACTTCAATATGTAGATCAATAACTACAGATTTATAGCATGTTAACACCATTTGTGCATATAAGCAAAGTATAGTCAAAATTTAAAATAAACTTGTAATTTTAAAAGCCAAGAAACTAAATGGCAGAGCACGCTTTGCACACCCCTAATAAATCGCTACAACAGAATAATCGTAAAATAAAACACAATATTCAATTAATGGCAATTGTAATGCACATTATTAGTTTAAAATGCCAGCAATGAGTGTTAAACTTATAATTTTAATTTATTTGAGGTAATTAATGAACACTTTCTGAACCGAACAATTATATAAGCACATGAGAATTTCTACAAGTTATAAAAAAAAGGGCCAACCCGTTTTCTCGACAAGATATTTTAACATACCTTCCAAGGTGTTTTTACAAGCCACAATCGACATGGGGCCGATGCCTTTGCGTATCCTCCGAAGGAAGTTGTGCTACGGATTTTTATCGCTCAAGAAAAATCCATCGTACCGGCCGGGTTTGAACCCACAAACGACGAGTCCTGAGGTGAGCACTTTACCGCGAGGCCATCGAGGTCAAAATTAAGTTTATCATATTGTGAAGGAGTGACTTAATATTAGTTTATGACTCTATAAGGAAAACCTCTTTTCGCTTTATGAGGCAATTGTATTATATTTGGAAGAAGGTACAGGAAAGGTGGATAGAAACATATAAAAGGGGGACAAACACAATATGGCCTTTACAATGAAAAGAAGAACACAGTTCACACTTTACACTGCTGCCAATGGAAAAAGAGGTAATGGATGTCTCTTAAAGAAAATTGATCGTCACCGCCCAATCCCCCGACCTAGGTTTCATTCTATCGGAACTCATCAGGGAGGAGTGTGTAACGCGCAACGCAACTTCCTAAAAGAGAAAACCAAAAAACAAAAGAGGAGAAAAAAAAGGAAAATGGTAAAGAATAATAATATTAGTTTAGTTTCTTGGAAATGTTTAAAAAAAGGCTCAACTTATTGGACTGTAGAAAACGCTTTCAAAATTAAATTACACAAATAGCTGCTGTATTACTCAGAATAGAATTTGCAAGAATAGCTTATAGCGCTTTTAACAATGGAAGCAGTGTACAAACGAAACAGAATGCAATGGGGGTGGAGGGAGGGTGATCCATGCCCTAATGAAAGCAATTTTGCAGTATTTACTTATATATATAACTCATTATTATGTACACTAATTGGTGTAAAATATATTTGTGTTCAAAGGTTCAACAATATTTACAATGAAATGTAACACAACCAAAATAAAGAATCTATTTACTTAAAGAGTTAAAACTAAGTTTTAATAATATTAGAAAACAATGAAAAAAAGAATCAAGGGTGTGCAAAATACAATTATTTTATTCAGAGACATATTAAATAGATTAATAATTCCTGACTTTAATAAATAAATATTGGGACCAGACTTTGTCCTCAGCTGAAAAATTAAATTATTAACTGTAAAATTTATTGTATTGTAAAGAAGGCACAGGAAATATTTATAGAAACACTCATCTATATCAATCTTTCCCATACTTTCTTCCCAATATAACACAATTTATTTCAAAAAGTTAAGAAGGGGTTTGCCTTAAAGAATTATAATATTTAATTCAATTAGAATGTAAGCATTAATAGTAATGTACTTAACAGCGAGGAACGACTAAAATTGAAAATAAACTTGTATTTTAGATGTTAACGTTTCATTATTCTTTTGCAAAAGGTTGCAGTTAATTTTTTTTTTTTCAAAGCGGAATCAAATCAAAGTAGCATCGCAAACAAAACCAATATTTTGTTAAAGCTTGGCACAAGTGGCGTTTGCTATTCTATTTAATTGTCGTGACTATTTACATTATTAAAAAAAAAGAGGAAAAAATGTCATTTTTTGAAGTAATTTCTTAATATAATTTTGTATTATATTTGGAAGAAGGTACAGGACAGGTGGATAGAAACATATAAAAGGGGGACAAACACAATATGGCCTTTACAATGAAAAGAAGAACACAGTTCACACTTTACACTGCTGCCAATGGACAAAGAGGTAATGGATGTCTCTTAAAGAAAATTGATCGTCACCGCCCAATCCCCCGACCTAGGTTTCATTCTATCGGAACTCATCAGGGAGGAGTGTGAAACACGCAACGCAACTTCCTAAAAGAGAAAACCAAAAAACACAAAAGAGGAAAAAAAGGAAAATATATTGCTATTTTATTTTTTTTAGTTTAAGGAAGCTAAAATAATGTGTTTCATACAAATCTATAAAATCCCTTTTTCAATAGCATACAATTGTGATTTCAAGTCAAGGCTTGTATATTTGGATTAGAGATATTTGTTTGAGATTTTCACAAATCTATAATTTCTCAAATACCATAGGATTTAATAGTTTTGAAGATTTCGAACATCATATCTTTAAATCAAACCAAAAAGTGCTAAGCTAAACACAGAAAATCCCTTAAAATGTTTCTGATCTTATCTCTCTTGTTTGGATATGTATCTTGGTCATCTCGTAGTGAAGGTTATTAAAAATACTTCTTACTGACCATATCAATTTAAACAAACTAACGTTAAAAAGAAACTACAAATTAATATAAAGATATCAAATGACTTCCCCAAGTTTATACATTATATACAGTCAAGGCTAAGTTTAACATAACCACAATTATTTATTGTAACATGTTGCGCGTGTAACTATTCGTGGTCTTCATACCACCCCTTTATTATTATTCTATTAAAGGAACATATATACAATGAGTAAATAAAAATGATAAATGGCTGGATTCAATCAAAATAATATTGAAAGAAACATGAATGAAAGTTAAAAATATATATATATAATTATGAATGAATGAACCAGCGTACGGGAAGTTTTAAAGTCCAGGGTCTGACTCGGAATACTAATAAAACACTGTTGAATTCTGTGCGTTTAGTGAACATTACATTTAAACAGATATTCATTGGTTCCTTAGTATGAAGCGTCTTACGTGAGTCAACTATAACTGCAATGGCAAGTAAAATATGTGACCGATTAAAACATGAGAGATTGAAAGCTCCAGTCGTTAAAAGATAAAACAAGTACTACACTATATTTAACAACGTATTAAAACAGCACGTGGAAACATTGTACAGTCATGTAGTATGACAGACAGGAAAGTCAAAACATGACGCTAGTTAAATTAGGCCTTGATGGACACAAATACGCTTTTCTCTTGATTTCTTCACACACGCTTCATACTTTCAATCACTTTAACAGTTATTATTACTATTATTAGCACCGCGTCTTACTACCCGTTCGGGTTATACGCACTTACGCTAATGTGTAATGGTAGGGTGATTGTGAGATGAAATGGAGGACCTACAGTTTAATGTGGGATCCGAACCACGGTGGAGGCCTGGCATTCCCCACATTCACAAGATGTCTTGTCAGAGGTGAAGGAAGGGTTTGGTAATCAGATAAATCTTTGCCGGGACCGAGGATTGAACCCCGGCCGCCAGTATAGAAGTCTGACACCTTACCCCTAGACCGCCAGGTCACCCCACCTTCATAGTTAAATTGATTATAGAAGATGTAGTATGAAGAGCGTAGGTAGAAATGAAGAGAAAAGTGTATCTGTTTTCATAAAGGTATCACACAGCTATTACATCCTTTCAGGACTTCCTTATCGCACACACTACCATTTTACACAGATGAAATTTAAAAAAAAGTTGGTTTGCGGTATTTTTAATCAGTCCTTGTGGGTTCAAGGAAACAATTCAGCAGTTTTTTTTTTGTAAAAGTCATTTCTGAGGGGTGAACGGGGAAAGAGAGAGAGAGAATTCAAAAACTCAAGTAGGGAGTAACTGAAATCAATTTTTTTTTTCTTTTCAAAACTCAAAAAATCTAGAACTAGGAATTTTCAAATTTATTTCTAAAATTAAATAAAGTTTTTTTACTATCTTTTACTATTATCATTAGACAGCTAAATTTCGCAAGACAAGTTTTTGGGAACTTTTACTTAAAGCATTAAAATACCTATCAAAACTTATTAATAGTTTTTGAATCTCTCATGTGATTCGAGGATTTGAGCATCCCCCCTCTAGTTAAAATTGTTATAAGTTATATATCAAGTTATCCTTAGAACTGATTGAAATCATTAACTTCATTATTAATAAATAGTATATACGTTTATTATATATTATTCATATTCTCAAATATAGTTTCAATCCAAGAAAAAGTAATATGTTATCCATTTTTAATTAATTTTTGACACTAAATAGAATCTATAAAATGGTTGATAACTTTTATTTTTGTAAAATTTTTAATCACGTTGATCAATTAAAAACTCTAGTGATATATTTGATCTTTAGGTGTTTATTCAAATAAAAACTGCTGACCTGTCTCCATCAACTCCACTTTGCTGTCACCTACAAGGTAAAAAGCGCCACGCAAAAGAATCGGACCCTGGCTCAGTGTCAGCAGTCGCAACGACTACCAGGAGACGGTACTGGGGACGGTGGAGGGGGCAGAGGATTGAAGTAAGTGGAGGACCTACCGGCTGAGGAGGGTGAAGGGGGACAAGAGGAAGGCAAAACTCCCCCATCACTGTGGTAATGGGACCTGGGGGTCGGAGGTGGAGGAAACGGGTCGGAGTCGTACTCGGACCCTGGTGGGGGGTAATACCTATGCCTACCCTGGGGGCTGAAGGGGTAGTTGGAGTCTGACTCGTCACACACGTCTGTGCTACANCGACGAAGAACAGCAGTAGTCATCGCGACACATCCGCCGGTTTGAATCTGCCGTAGTGGCCGGGCTGGGCGGTGGGTTCAAGGTTTCCCTGGGGTAGCACAGCAGCGAAGAAGAAGATACCAGAAGAGGGGCACCTTTAGGGACACCCTCTGTGGTTGAACTCGAAGCACCAGTGATGTGACTCCTGTCATAGCTGTTGGACGTTGTGCTGCCGTTCAGCATCGACATGCGGACACCGTCCATATTGGGCTTGGCGCTCTTGCCTCCGACGCGGTGGCCGTTCTTCTGTAACACCCCCACGGGGCAGACAGGCTTGGGTATTCCCCTGGCGGGCTTGGGGGAGAGTGGATCTCCTGCAGAGTCGCCCAGCTCGTCGCTGAGGGGGTCGCCACTGGAGCCGCTGATGTACCGGTGGCAGTAGTAGAGAGCGGCAAGCACCGTTATCACCACGACACCCGTTGTTAGTACCACAGCAACATACGTGCTCTTGTTTGAATGGTCTGGTGACTCGACGCGATGATTGTTGGCTTTGGAAACTTAACACAAAAAAGATTGAAACAATCATTCAGAGCAAGGCAGGCCACAAAATATATAGGAGGAGCAGATAACAGAAAGTGTGCAAGTGAGAGGAGGAGAATGGTAGAAACAGTTGAGATGATTAAGATCAGGGCGTATTATGGCTGATCAATAGAGACCCTGATTTGTGGTAAATACATTTTTTTATAACAAATAGAAAAATCAGCTAAAATTCATGAACAAACCAAAGATAGGAGGGTTTAAAATTCATATATGATCTATTTTTATTCTGTAATTTTTCTTTAAATATTTGCCTTTGTCTATATGGTCATTATTGTAGCCCACTGAGGGAACTTTTTTTTATGTTATTGTTAGAGGCACCAAAATATCAGTATGAATGTTTTAATACCTGCATAAAATATTTTTTAAGTCATTACATTATTTTTAATGTACTTTACATATGCTAAATAAAACTAAATTGAATCTTTTCAAAAATGGATCACTTGGTTCTCTATACAATGGTCAATTATGTCAATTTTAACGAGGACTAATGATATCAAAAACTATACACATTTTTACCAAATAGTAGACAACGTTGTTATTTGCCTGAAATTGTCAGAAAATAACAGTACCAGCTGCACTGTTATAATTTTCTTTATATTCTTATAACAAGTCCAAGTCATATTTCCCTTTACAAAATGGCCAATATTTACAATTTTAGAAGTTTTATCTGTCATTTTTTTTAATCTATACTACTTACTACACTACTATTATTATTAATATTATCACTGCGTCTTACTACCCGTTCGGGTTATACGCACTTACGCTAATGTGTGATGGTAGGGTGATTGTGAGATGAAATGGAGGACCTACAGTTTAACGTGGAATCCTAACCACGGTGGAGGCTTGGCATTCCCCACATTCACAATATGTCTTGTCAGAAGTGAAGGAAGGGTTTGGTAATCAGATAAAAATGTGCTGGGACCGAGGATTGAACCCCGGCCGCCAGCACAGAAGTCTGACACCTTACCCCTAGACCGCAAGATCACCTACTATAAGGATGCCTTTCATTTACAGAATTTCAATATGGGTGTGCGAAGACCACTTTTTAAATGCGTGGCTAAGTCAAAGCGAAGAAAAGTCAAAATCAAAGGCCTATATTAATAATTAATGCACAGAGGCTTACTGATAAGCTTAGTAAATTACCAAAAAAGGTTTTAACATATGCATGTCTTTTTATCTGCAGTTCTCTGATAATAATTATAAATTAAATTATGTTTTCGTTTCCCACTTTCCATATCAGCCATTTTGAACAATAAAGAAAATGCGAAGAAGCTATGACAAACTTCTGTGACAAGATGCGCTTGTAAATTTCTCACAGATAATTCCAAAGAGAAAGAATATTAAGGACTAAACATTAGACGCTCGCTGGGATGATATAGCACAACTAAAGCAATTTCTCTGCTCCATACCAGTGACCTCAGTGTTATTTCTTTATAGGTATTTTTATTTTTTACAAAATTATGTTGGCGATGTTGAATATAATATATTAACATTTACTTACCCGCTTTTGATCTATGCTTATGTTATGGTTGTTAAATTACTAGTCGGTGTTAAAATTCTGTTTAGTAACAGTTTTAAAATGATCAAATATTGAAATATGTAATATTTAGTCAGATAAAATTAAATCGTTTGAGAGTTTATCGATGTTTTATCCTTCCTTCAAAATTTTTTGAATATGCAAAGGTTATTGTAGATGTCGAAGTCGAAGCCGAGGGAGATTTGACCTTCGACTCCGACTACTGACTTTTCGAAGCTTTGCACACCATTAAATTTCAATAACGATAGCTAACATTTTATTTGACAAAATCCTAGTTTTTATTCATCATGAATCAGCGTTTATAATTGTTACTAATTTACATTTGAATCAACAAAATGGGTCATAATTCGCATTTGAAAGGTCAATAAGTTATTTTTGTGTGCATGTATTATGAATTATAAAATGCTACTGTGAACTTCAAATTGTTTTGATAACCATTTTAATGTTCTTATAAAAGATTGTAAAAACAAGTCTCGCAAAATCTTCTTGTATCTAGTGATCAATGGTATTCATTTAAATATGCAGTAGAGTACCAATTATCTGACAAACAGGACCAGGTCAGCACCGAAAATACCAGATAATGTGGAAACGGGCAATGGGCAATTGAGAGCCATCATTGTATATACAGCAGCCCCAGTGGTGAAATTTCGACACGTTATCCAAACAAACTCACCCCCTATGGTGCAAGCCGTATTCTTCTCATCACTACCGTCGGCGCAGTTCTCCCAACCATCGCACAGCTCAGACTCGGGGATGCACTGCTCCGTGCTGACACACATGAACTCTCCTGGGGCTTTGCAGCAATGGGACTCGTCAAAGTCGTCAGGGCACTGAGAGGTACCATCACACACCCATGACATGTCTGTAGTGGAAAAACAAACCTTTATTAAACCTCATGTGTATCCTTTAGTAGCCAGTGCATGAGCTATGCGAACAGTATAAGAAGTGCAAGTTTTAAGGAAACATTCCACAATTCACTGTGAGAGAAACTAGGAAAGTGGAGTGAATGGAGTTATCAGGGGAATAACAGAGGAGCAGGGATTACATGGGGTAGGGAGTGGAGAAAGCAGAACTGAGATGGTATGGTCATATAATGATGGAAAAGGAAAGGATACTAAAGAGAATGATGAAGATAGAGTATGGAGAAAAAAGACCGCAAGAGAGACCAAGAAAGATATGAGAGGAGCAGATAGACAAAGTGTGCAAGTGAGAGGAGAAGAATGGTAGTGATTAGAGGAGGAATGGTGATAGGATACAAGAAGATGGAGGCATTTTACTACGCTGAGCCGGCCATAGGCTCAAAAGTCGATGATGATGATGATTATTACAACTTGAAAAAAATATAATAAACACATACACATAAATGGTAAAATAGACAAAGATGCCAGGCTCACCTTCTTTGGTCTACCAGTGACTGAGGTCAATGGTTCAAATCTTAGCTGGGTGCAATGAGGTAGTTTTTATAAATATTTATTTTACTCTTTCGCAACTAAGATACTGGTAAATTTTCTCTTAAATTCTACCTTAATCATCCCAGCCTTAGTTATAAATAGACGTTTCATTTCTGTAAATTTGAAGAGTAAAAACAATTTGAAAATATCATAATATGTTAAATAAATAGTGGCAAATTTTAAAAATGAATACCTCTTGAATAAGAGCGCACTCACCAATGCACTGCCCACTGTGGCATTTAAACTGGTCTGGCCTGCAGTCTGGGCAGCCCCTCTCGTCACTCGAGTCGGGGCAGTCAGTCTGCCCGTCACACCGCCATGACGCAGGGATACACTCGGTGCTGGTGGCTGGCGAGGCGCAGCTGAAGTGGTCGGCCCCACATGCCGGCGGGGAGGAGCAGGTGCGTCTGTTCTCGTGGAGGATCATCCCCGCCGGACACGAGCACACCCCCGGGACTGTCGTAGAGTTGGAAGGTGTCGCGTGGCACAGGTGCGAGCAGCCTCCCGCGTGGTTCTCGGGGCTGCATCCATGGTTAGCCAGCATCTGCGACAGGAGAACAGGCACTGTTTACTCGACGGGAAATATCATCTCAAGGGAATATCAGTTTTGAAGCTTCAGAAACACTCTAAACATTTCTCAATCATCTTAGAATGTTTTGCTGTGACCCTGTTAAAACATGGCTTTATTTGTTTGAAGAAGGCTAGATCAGAAGTTTTCTTTAAAGAGATATACTATAAATTCGTATCCATTGCCCATTTCCTGTGTTTGTCAATTATTTTATTCTTTCTTTTTACATGTTCCTATCTACGTGTCATTATTCTTTACAAATTTCCTTTTTCTCCCGTATATGGGGTTTTCCCCGCTCTTTTAGGAAGTTGTGTTGTGTGTTTCACACTCCCCACTGGGGAATTCCGACAGAATGGAACCTAAGTCGGGGGATTGGGCTGTCAATGATTGATTTTCTGTTCTTCTTTTCGTTGTAAAAGCCATATTGTGTTTGTTCTTTTTATAAATTTATATCCAATGAAGAAAGCCGACCTAGAGAAAGAGGGAAAATGTGGGAAGAATCCATTCCACAAAGGTGAGATCGTCTTTTTTTCTTCTATTTTCCATGGTAGAAATAGTCAAAACACTAATTTTAACACAAAATGAGTACTCAAATTTGTGTTAAAATTAGTGTTTAAATGTGTATCTGACTATTTCTACTATGGAAAAAAGAAGAAAGAAAGACGATCTCACCTTTGTGGAATGGATTCTTCCCACATTTTTTGTTTCCCTGTAATAGGGTTTTCTTAATTAAATTTAAACTTATTAGTTTATTTTTCCTTTTTCTTTCTTTTTATAAATTTCCATTATTATTAAATTATTTAGCTACTGGGCCACCTCATTTTTAAACAGTTTTCTAATTTTTGCAATTAAACACTTTAGGGTCTAAAAAAAAAAAAATGTGCTCAATTTGTTTTTTTTACAACTTTTTTTAAAAATATACAAACTTAGATTCAGCTTCAGGAACATTTCAATTATTGTGTCTATAATAATTAGTGTCTAATTTTATTGTGCGAGTTGAAAAAAATACATAACTTTTTCTTTTGTAAATACAAAATCGTATTACTGGCATTAGATATTTGTGGTGAGATAAATAAAGTACCGACTATCGACACTGATTTTTGTATTACTCTTTTAACTTGTGGTATTTAACGTGTTTTTTCTGAACCCACTGATGATATCAGTACACATCTTATTTATTCTAGAACAGACACAACACACAGTCCTCAGACCATTCAAGGAAAGGCTCAAATTCAAAAATGATAAAGAGTTTTTAAACACGCTGAAAGATTTCTGTAATATTGGGTGGGACCCCAATAGTTAAATTATGTATCGGTCCTCAGCTATGTTGCTCCGGACAATAGTGGTAGGCACTGGCCTATTTTTACGAGACCTCTGGGTGAAGTCAGAGTGGCATAGAGATATGAAAGAAAATGAATATTTAATACATTTAGTGATGTTGTCTATATTCTGAATTATTGGTTAGAAAAAACAATGTTGTGAAGAAACTTCTACATTTATTATATCATAACCAACAAATCAAAACTTCACTCCCTTACAATTTACTCTAATAGGTGACGATGGTGATGGACAATAAATAAATCATCCTAAAACAAACTATCACTATGCTAGAGCACTTTACCAACAAAAGTTCAAGTTCATTAAAGAATATAATTGGCCAAGAAACCTTAAAGACATGGAAAAAAAAAACAACTAAGTTAATTATAAGTGTTCTGAATTGACCTTTTGCAACTCCCAATTCACTCACAGCCCCTCACATATTCCCTTGAGTACTTGTTCATCTAACGGTCGCTACGGTGACCAGCTGTTGAGATAACTGTTTGTTCGGCGGTCCCATCACACGGATTTCCACAAAGTCCAAGTTCAGCGATACAAATAGCTCAAGAACACATACCTTTCCAGCGATTGTTTAGGTACCTCTGAACATCCAATCCTTATCAAGGACACTCTAGGACTCCTTTAGATAGTTAGCTTCCACCACAAGCAATATTTTCCTGGCTACACGATTATTTTTCGTCCTCTAGCATTCACAAGCTGTCTCTCTCTCAAGCTCATTTTTTTTAGCAACAATACTTTTGTCCACATCCATCGCTGTCAATTCACAAATGCAAATCTTCCTAACTACACAACCATACAATTAATTTAATTAAGTAAGCTATGAATTACATATACATACAAACTGGGTTAGTAATGAATTGCCATTCTTATCAAGAGATACGAGTAAACATTTACCCGGCTCAAGGAGTATTATGTGTGGATGGAAAGTTGAAAATCCCCTTATTTGCAAAATATAACATCCTTCCCTTCTGACTCAATTAGACTTTTTTTATTTATATTATAAGCATATATACATATTACCCAAACTACCGAATAGATCAAAAAGATCTCCTGCCTGGGGGTTGGAGGTAGGAATAGAAAACAAAACAAAAAATCAAGGCATGACCCTTTGGAGCGCCCACCTAATAGCTTCTCCCTGCATAGAGGGCAGCACTTGGCGGATGTAGTAGTGATTGAGCCGATCAAGCCAATAATTCTTTGGGACGGAGGGTGGCATAAGAAAAACCACTTAAAACGCCGGAAATGGAACCTGGGACCCTTAGCCCAGTAGGCATACACGTTATCGACCCTTGTATATTACTGATGTTCCTATCACCCATGTACCTGTTTGGACGGGAAGTTGACGGCGACGAGATGAGTGAGTTGGGCGATGCGGGCCAGCACAATCTGTCTGCCGCCCCCTGACCTCTTGTTGACCCTCTCAATGTGCTGCTGGTCCCGATCGAGCCAGTAGAGGTGGTCCCCGTGGACAACAAGGCTCGTCTCCGTGACCAACTGGGTGCGAGCCAGCACTCTCCTGAAACAAACAAAATTGTATTTTGGAATAAGCTTTACAAATCCTTGAATCCCTTAAATTTGTATGAATATTTGAGATCAGAGGATTCAAAAAGGTTTCAAATCAAGATTTATAAAATGTGAAATCACATCTAGTTTAATGGTAAATTAATGGTTTGGGATTTGGCTCTGTTACTTGTTAAGTTTGTTTCTTATTTTTTATACAATTCACAAGTGCTATTAAAATATTCAGAGCTAACCTTTTTATATCTTCAAATCACAAATTGCACTTTTTTTAATCCTCTAATTTTTAAAAGCCTTAAGGATTTGAAGATTCAATGATGCCATTCTTTATTATAATAGCTAAAGACCCTAAATTATGGCAAATAAATCTTAAACCAATGCCCTGAGGATTGCAACTAGCACTGCCCAGTGGCCAACGACTGAACCTGGTATATGGAGGGCAACGATACTATCATAAGACTGGTGTTTCCTTGTCTGTGGTCTCGGGGCGTGTTGATGGGATATAAATGATAATCAAACTTAAGATAAATGAGGCTAGAAACAGTAGCGGTTATGACGTAAAGTACACTTTAGCTTCGAGAGCCTTTCATATAATTTATTTGTATTTGCTTTGAATGGAAAAAGTGGACTTAGTACACCTCTAATGAAAATTGTGTTTAAGAACGTAAAGCTAGTGTATTTAATGCCTTGTGTGCTGCCTACCTTCCTTTTCCGAAAAGGTCCGAGGTCTCGAGCGTCTTCAAGTGAGCCCAGAACAACAGATCATCCACTCTATCCACGGCTAGGGCTGCAAACATATCCAGGTCTGAGGCAATCACAATGCGTTTCTGTCCATCCATCAGAGCTCTTAGAATGCGAGGATTGGAGCCAACGTCTGTCCAGAACATCAACCTGAAATATATAATTAAATATATAAAATCATGGAGTAAGGGTGTGCTATTCATTCTCTCAGTGTCAAGCACAGTACATTGGTCTCACAACAGAAACACTGTGTTCTTCTTTTCATTGTAAAGGGCATATTGTGTTTGTCCCCCTTTTATATGTTTCTATCCACCTTTCCTGTACCTTCTTCCAAATATAATACAATTGCCTCATATAGCAAAAAGAGGTTTTCCTTATAGAGTCATAACAGAAACACTAAGAAAGAGAATGAATGGTCATCGACATGACACAAAAATGAAAAATAAAGAGAAGCCTGTAGCAGCACATACCGAAACCCATAATTGTGACTTTAATAACTGTTACACAACCAAGGTGGTCAAATCCCTGAACAAAGCAATATGCAACCCTTCACAATTAAGGATATGGGAACTGGCCTATCAACATATCACCAAATCCAGACAAGCCCCCAACCTCAACCTTAGATAATTCCTCTCCTTCCTACCAGCACACTTATTATTAGATTCAATATAACATTATTCATAGTGCTGCTATCTATACAGTGATGTTATAACTGAAAAACAGTCGGCTGTGGACAGTCAACCTTACAGTTCAACCAAAAGCATCAGTCTACTCTCCTGACCTGATGAAGCTGTCTGTGACGGTGAAAGCTTGTCCTTAAAAATGTGTTTATGTGTTTTTTAGTGTTATATCTAAACAATTTCTACTCCAGTATCATCAAGGTAAGTGTGCTGGCTATCCCTCCTAATTTAAACCATGATTTAGCCTAGTGCTCTATACCACATAACCTTTATTATAAAAGGAATAGAATTTGACATCCTAATAATGTTGTTGTGATAAACCAATGATAATAAAATTGTTAAATCTAGATAAAAACAAATTGAAATAAAACATAAGTGAGTTTTGAATTTGAAATAGTTTCAAATCTTTGACTTTGGAAATATCCTCCAGGATTCGATGTAAGCCTGTCAAACTTTAGGGGTTAAGGCGGACAAGAACTAACCCTTTCTCCGGGTGGAGGGCAATATTCCGAGGCTTCTCTCCTTCCGCCTTGGCGAACACCACCCCGACAGAGGAGCCATTGTCGAGCCGCGTGACATTGATGGTGTCTGCGATGGCGCAGGTCCAGTACAAGAACCGGCCGTAAGGGTCCACCGCGAGGTCATACGGGTGGTGGTTTCCGCCAGGAACCAGGGGTCCGGCGTGCGTACCGTTGTCATACACCCGCTTTATGGACTGTGCGCGGCCGTCAACCTGCCAGGAAACCCACATGACGGATTATAGTATGGCCCTACCATATATGTTGCACCATAGTGGAACATTACAACGTAAGCTTGCTTTTAAATATAAACAAAAGGTGCATTAGGCATATATATATATATATAGATAAGTTTTTAAACAGTGACTTAAACAGTTTGTATTCTACAAACTGTATAAATATAAAGTTGCATTTAATTGATAAAAAAAATCCTTTCTGTTTACATGCTTCCATTTAATTTTGATTTGTTTTATTCCAGCCCCTTCCTTTGTTTTTGTGTTATCCGACCACCTGTCAATCCTGTTTAGATTGGACAGTCGAGACTCTAAATGTTTTGAGTTATCCATCATCTGACACAAAATAAAGCACAAGCACAATCTCAAATTGGTTGAACCTATAAAACTGTTAATATTGAACACAAGCTTCTTTTATAGGCTCGGCCAAAGCTCGAAATTTGAGTTAATATCTGGTTGAGAAATAAAGCTTATAATAATAAAATTACAATCTGTTGTTTCTTGTATCAAACAAAGAATCATAGAGAGAAGTAGTCAGCTTCTCAAACCATTTAGCCATGTTGTCAGAAACCATGGCGGGACTCACCCAATAGAGGAACTGAGACACAGGATCAAATTCAACCGCCCTGACGTTCTTCAACCCTTGGACCGGCAGGACAATGTCGGGACAGTCAGCTGTGTCCGGCACAAGACGGCTCAGAGAGTTCTTCTGGCTAAAGAGTAGGAATGAGCGAGGGGCTGGAAAACAAAACAATACCTCATCGTTTGTTTTTAAAGGTACTCCTTAGGATAATTCACAATATATTACAGATAAGCCTAATCCACTTTTTTCTAGAATACAAAAGTTTAAATTTACCAACCCATCTCAAATTAGAATCCGATTTCAGATTTTTTAAACATGAGAAGGATAAAAAGTTTAATTCCCACATTGGTAAAAGGGTAAAAGTAGGAAAAAAAAAAGCCAAAATTTTCATGAAAATACTCAAATAACTTGCGACTTGTTTTATACCTTTAAAAAATATTAATTTATTCATAATAACGGCAGGCTTGTTATAGTATAATTATGAATTCATCATGGCACTCATCCAATCAACCAAGCGATGAAATAATGGTGTCTGCGTATAACCCAAACGGGTAGTAAGACGCGGTGCTAATAATAATAATAAGTAATGGTGTCTAGTTGTTTTGTTTTACCTATAATTATGTGGGCTGATCTATCCAATAAGAACCATAATAGTTCTCCTTGAGGAAAACCTCTTTTCGCTATATGAGGCAATTGTATTATATTTGGAAGAAGGTACAGGAAAGGTGGATAGAAACATATAAAAGGAATAACTCAAAATAGTTTTTACGATGAAAGAAGAACACGGTTCACACTTTACATTGCTGTCATTGGACAAAGAGCTATTGGCTGCCTCTTGAAGAAAATAGATCGTTATCACCCAATCACATGACATGTTTCATTCTATCGGAACTCATCAGAAGAAAGTGTGAAACCCGGAGTGCAACTTCCTAAAAGAGGAAACCAAACAAAAGGGAGAAAAAGGAAATTTGTAAACATTGATAGGACACTTAACTAGAAAATTGTAGAAGGAATAACATAAAGAACAAACACAGGAAATGAAAAGGCCATATTATTTGTGTTCTTTTTATATGTTTCTATCCACCTTTCCTGTATCTTCTTCCTGAAAATAAAATACAATTACCTAATAAGGCAAACAGAAGCTTTCCTTATAGAGAAATATAACATTAGTAAATTTAAAATTTCATAATTATTTGAAATCCTTAATAACCCTTAGGTATTTAAAAGATTAAAAAATGTGAAGTTCTCATCACCATTATATATTTGTAGGGTGTGCTAAGCAAAGTCAAACCAAACATTATTAAATATTCCCGAAGCCGAATCGAGGTTTGAATATACATAAATATTTCATATTGGAATATAATATTTATGTTACACAGTTATATATATTTTTTTAAATATTAAATCACAAACTGATTTAACATAATCCACCCTTAGCTAATAAATTATATCAAGAAAATTTATTATTATTATTATTATTATTATTATTATTATTATTATTATTATTATTATTATTAGCACCGAGTCTTACTACCCGTTCGGGTTATACGCACTTACGCTAATGTGTAATGGTAGGGTGATTGTGAGATGAAATGAAGGACCTACAGTTTAACGTGGAATCCGAACCACGGTGGAGGCCTGGCATTCCCCACATTCACAAGATGTCTTGTCAGAGGTGAAGGAAGGGTTTGGTAATCAGATAAATCTGTGCCGGGACCGAGGATTGAACCCCGGCCGCCAGCATAGAAGTCTGACACCTTACCCCTAGACCGCCAGGTCACCCGACTTTTAATGGATATATGGCCGCTAAGTAGGGCTCTGTGAACACTCGGATGTCGAGCTTGGAGCTGAGCTAGTCAATTAATCTCGAGATCGAGAAAAAAAAAACCTCAGTACACCCAACCGAGAGTCGAACCTCAATCTCAATCTCCTCGTTTCCTCGTTATTGGCAATCTAGTCTATTTCAAGTTTGTAGCCACCATATTCGAGGATATTCGAGTGTTATTATTTTTGAATCTTATTTTTAAGTGTTTAAAATCATGAATATACTTTAACTCTACTCGAACTTGGGAGCTTTTTGAAATACTCGACTTGAGCTAGACTCGAATGAAAAAATCAAAGCTCCCAGACCCCTACCACTATGTTTTTTAAAAAAGAGAACCGGTGGTTGCATAGTTAAATGAGTCAGTTCCTTATTAGACTGGATTGCTAGTACCAACGAGGTTGAGGTTCAAATCTTGATTGAGTGCAATGAGAGAAAAAGAGAGGATTTATACAAATGATTTATCTTTTTTTTTTCTCATCACCTCTGCACACCAATGAGGGTACATTTCATACTTACACCTTAATTTAATCCTTTTTCCTTAGCATTACGTCTTACTACCTGTTTGGGTTATATGCTTATGTACTAATTACGCTAATGGTTTTACCAATGAGAAAGGCTATATTTAGAGGAAGTGTATACCTATTTGTGTGGAAGAAGAGTGGAAAACCATCGTTAGTACACCTGACTGAGATGTTAACCTTGATCTCTTAGTCATCGACAGTATAGTTTATAGCCGGAGTAGCGCCTTAGACCATGCGGCTACCGAAGTGAGTTTTTCTTGCCGTGTTACACTGACCTGGTATTGTGTGAGTCCGTAGGGTTTCTCAATCCCCTGAGTGACCACCTGTACACGACGCCCTCCGTCCAGGTCGGCGCTCTCTATAGCCGGTGAGGTGATCTCCGTCCAGTAGAGGCGGCGTTGCACGTAGTCGATGGTCAGACCATTGGCCCGACCCAGCTTGCCGATCAGCACCGTGCGGCGGGAACCGTCCATGGCCGCCCGCTCTATGCGGCCCATATCGCCCCAGTCGCTCCAGTACATGTATCTAGGGGGATTCACATAATACTTGACAATATTTACCTTAAAACTAGAGATAGGTCGGATACAACTCTTTAGGAAAATCTAAATCTCGAATACAAATCTTAAAATTACTTTCGAATCCTGTGTCTTGGAAAAAAATATTAACATAAATGAAATTGGAATACAACAAAATAATATAAAATATAAATACATGGAGCTTAACTTAAACAATGAAATTCCCGAATTTTTACCTGATCATTTCCTAAAATTCCCCGACTCAAAAGTACGTAATTTCCCCCGCCCCCACCCCCTGACTTTTATATATTTATATATATGTATTAACACAAGTCTACTAGGAATTTAAAAATTATGACATATATTACGTAGCTAAAAAAAAATATGGCTCACTTTGTAATTTACTGATTTAATGATTATTAAATGTCATTTGGAGTAAAACCACATTTCACCGGGTTTTTTTTTTGTAATTTACCAAATTACAGACTTATTCCTGTTTTCCCCTCGACCACTTCAAATGCCTTGCTAATTCCCGTTGTACCGGATTGTACCTTGAATTACCGACTCAATGTTATATTTGGAAGAAGGTACAGGAAATGTGGATAGAAACATATAAAAGGTGGACAAACATGTTAGGATTTCTTTGCTGAAATGTATTCACTGAAACACCAATAAGCAGTATTAGAGCTCTAAAACAAATTTAATTTCAAATTTTTTTAATTAACATAATTTTATTCTTGTTGAATCTCGAAACCAATGTATTCAAAGTTTTGAGGAACCCATCCTTATTTACAGCAGTGTCACAAACTTTGGTTCAGGATACCATAAATCAATCTCAACATTGTTCCTTCAAATTTTTTTAGCATCTCTAACTTATCAACATATTTACACCCTATTTTCTTACAAATGGGCCATATTGACTGCTAGAATAAAGCTAATATAACTAATTTCACATAGTCATATGTTAAATCAAGTCATCTTCAGCTGTCACTTTTGATAGATGTTTTTATTACCTATAAAATAACTCTAATAATTTAATAAAATACTATCAATATTGACTGAAAAAAATTTTTTGTTTGTATTTTCTAAAAGGTGCTCCAACTGTTCATTTGTTTGGAAATAAAGGTATACACACTAAGGAGTAAGAGATGAAAATGGTAGAATATGGAGGAAATGTATCAACATTAGTGGGCAAGTCACCTCTGTACACAAAGCCCAAGTATTTGAGCCCTGAATGGCCTCTTATTCGCAAACAAACCCAACAAGACATACGGCTTTATTTATATGCCCATTGATGTCTCTTCGTTAAGGTGGTATTATCATGTAAGAGGGGGTTTGGTGGGCGTAGATATTATAGCGGAGGTGAGAAACAGCCCCAGGTTTGACGAATGAGAAGTGAGATCCACCACACCACGTACAAATAGAGAAATTAGGTTGATCAATATAACATTTAAAATAACACACACTTTTGTTGTTCATTAGAAGAGACATTGAAGAGAGAAAGTTTGCAGTGGTTAAAGCATGTGATGATAATGTAGGACAGAAGGCCTAATAAAGCTCCACGGCGTAAAATGAAGACCACAGACAAGATGGAAGGACCAAGCGCAGGACATGGTACAAAGGGATGCTTGGAGGGATAGACAAGAATGGAGGAGGTTGTGCCAGGCGACCCGCAGAGGTGGAAACGTCCAGTGATGATTTATGGTGATGGGGTTGCCCACCCCGATATTCATCATCAATCGACGTTTCCACCTCTGCGGGTCATCTGGCACATCCTCTTTTATTCCTGTCGATCCAACTTCTCCCTCAGACACGTGTCCCCAGTCCGCTCCTTTAGCTTGCCTGTCCTTCTGCACTTGGCCAAGCCATCTCGTCCGTGGTCTTCCAATAGGTCTTCTATACCTCGATATTATAGCATATATTTCTAAATAATTATTTTCACAACATCNCGACGACGACGACGACGACAACACTAACCCTTCTCTTGGGTCTAGAGCTAGACTGCGCGGGTCATCCACTCCATTCCAGAGGAGAACTTTTCTGGAACTTCCATCGAGTCGAGCCACCTCTATACGTTTGCTTCCAGTGTCTGTCCAATAAATGTTGTGTGCCACCCAGTCCACAGCCATTCCTGGAACAAACAGAACTGGTTAAGAATCCGTCACCTCACTCATATTTTATTCATGATAATTTTTAGACGGTCTGCATGTTTGTGTCTATATGCGTTTATATGGAGTAGTTTAGTGTTTGTGTTTAGCGTATTCCCCCTCTTTTTTTGTTTGATAAAGACTACAATGTCGAAATATTACTCAATTTGTGTTTAAATGTGAACGTGACTATACTATAGAAGATAGAGAGAAGATGCCATATTTGTGAATTAGATTCTTTCCACATTTTTCCTCTTTCCCTAAATGGACTTAAGTATTAAAATTTGCACTTATTGGTTTATTTTACCTTTTTCTTTATTTTTATCAATTTCTGTGAATATAAAAAGTACCTTCAGGCGATTCCAGACCAAATTCCACTATTCGCTCGACGTCCGAGCCGTTCATGAAAGCACGAGTTATGGTTTTCAGTTTGACATCAGTCCAGTAAATCCGATTGTCAGTTATGTCAAAATCAAGAGCACTGAAAAAAAAAAAGTTTATTTTATTAAATTGCCGTTGATTTGTTAAAGTTACATTGGGTGTTACCTGAATATCTAGCGCTAATCTCACACTCGGAACAGGACTGAAGAGGACCAGGAAGATGAACAAGAGAAAACCAAGATGGAACTTAGAAATATTAAGAAGAGAGTGAGATTGTCAGAAATTCAATAGAACACAAGTTAAGTGAGGTGAGAGAAGAGAGTATAAGTGCGGAAATGAAATGAAATAGTGTTAAGAATATTTTCTTGGAGGTGTTTAGTGACAATGTTAAAGAAGTGAAGAGGAAACCATAAAAGAATATGAGGCCAAAAAACAAAGGTAAAGCTCATTCAAATAGCAAAGGAATCGGGAGGGTATGAAAACAAAGGTGTACGAAAAGTAGGAATAGAAAACCCCAAAGGTCAGATGGTGAGAGTGGCAATGGGTGGTAGTAATCGATTTTCTTCAAAAAGGTGGCCACCATCTCTTTATCCAGTGGCAGCGTGTGAACTGTATTCTTCTTTTCAATATAAAAGCAACATTGTTCTAGTTGCCTTTCGTGTTTACATCTCTTTGTTAGTGAAGTTTTTCTATGTTGGTTCCTGTCCTTCCCTCTATTTCCTTAACCTTACGTTAATCTTGGAGGCAACAAGTACCTACATGGAACATTGTAGAACTACTGTAATGTGTAATAATAATTTGACGGGCTTGGTGATCCTGTGAAATATTGCTGGCACAGGTTTTGGCATTACCATTTTACTGAGTTGGTAGCGATGTTCGCATAGATCAAGTTTCGTGAACTTAAAGTAAGAAGCGTCCTTTGGCTTCACATGTTTCATAAGTGTACTGAATGAGCAAAACAAGACCTATAGCATTGGAAAAGGTCAAGTGAAGGTGAAGTTGCCTCTTTCCATTCCCATTCCCGTTTCCTACAGTCTGTTGTGTTTCCGTGTTTATCGCACCTGTCCTCCAACGAGTGTAGTTTGTCTAAGAGCGTGATGCCATTCACACTACACCCTCCTTCCTGTACCTTCTTCAATATATGGCAAACTTGTGCTTACTAAATCAGACATATATTGACTACAAGTCTCACCTTGCATCCTTCACTCCTGTCACAGGTATTATGACGTCATTGTTCCCATTCTCAATGCTGATGCGGCCAATATTTTCTCGGCGGGCAAACAGAAGGAATGCCTCCGGCACAACACATGTCCTCTCATCTGCCGTTAGTTCGTAGCCTGGAATAAGTAGACAAAAAAATGAACGCACGTTCCCACGACTGAGTAGTTTAGAAGATCAACCATGCATCATGGGCACCTTGTGGTACCATCAATAGCGGAGACTAAGTCAAGATTATGTTTCCATAAGAGTTTATCTTCACTACTTAGTAATAAAAAGAAATTCTTACTGATTCACTTATTACTCTGCTATTAGGCATTTGAAAATTAAGTTACATGATGAACTGTTAAAAATATGCTTCACTCTAGGATTAACTTAAAAAAAACTCTTTCACACATGCTTCGACCATATTTTTAGGTTAGGTTAAACTTAAGAACCAGAACCTCTTGTTCTCACCTATCTGACAAGCACAGACGTAGTTGTTGCCCGGCCGGTTGAGGCAGAGATGGCTACACCCCCCGTTGTCTCGGGAGCAAGGGTTACTACTACCCTCCACCTTGCCGAGCCTGACGGCCTTGAGCCCCATCACGTTGGGCAGCTGGTCCACTATCTCCTCCCGGCTCTCCCCCGTGAGATCCACCCGCTCGATGCTACGCCTCTGCCAGTCTGTCCAGTACAAGTGGTCCCCCAGCAGGCTGATGCCAAAGATATGCGGGACGTTGTCGTTGATCATCTCGCGCCGGTCGCTGCCGTCCATGTTCGACACCTAGCGGGGTAGTGAATCAGTTAACTTAGAAATAGGGGTATGCAAAGCTTCGAACATTTTTGACTTTGTATAAATAATAAATATGTCAGCTTCAACTTCGATTCAAAAGTAAAATTTCATATTCGATAACTACGAAGCTTAGCCAATAAAAATATTTAAAGTTTAAATACACATTTATTCTCAACTTTTGTTATTTTGTGTTAAGTAAGTCACCAATTAATGTTCACATGACCAAAATCTAAAATAATTAAATTACATGTTGTGATAATACCATAATTTATCATGTTTGCAATATAGCATTTTGTAAATTATATGCAATAGCGAAAGTTATATAACTATACAACATAAAATAAAATATTTCTAGAGATGGACTCTTGAATCCGCTAGATATCAAAAAATGTGTTTACCTCTATTTTATCTGTCTTCGCATCACACCAATATATCTTGTTCCGGTTCAAATCTAGTGCGATCCCATTGGGCCAGCCCAAGTTGGTATCCACCAGTAGAAAACGATCAGATCCGTCCAACGAGGCCCGCTCAATCTTGGGATGCCTTTCGTTCCAATCAGACCAGAACATCCAACCCTTCTCGGGAGCCAGTGCTATAGCTCGCGGCTCAAGCAAATCATCGTTTATTAATACCTGTTGGGAGAAAAAATTAATAATGAAGTAGTAATTATCAAATAGAGCGATTTAGCCTTTTATATTATGGTCTTAAATCAGTCTGCTGTTAGAAGTGTAAGAAATAAAGCAAAAAAGAAAAGTAATCCTGAACTGTACTAGCCCGTGCCAGTTAAGTAAAATGTATAGATCTCTTTATGTCCCTCTACTGTGCGTCCTCCCTTCTAAGTCCAGTTGTTTCCTATACTCTTTCCTTTATATGCTCCTTTCCTCTATGTCTTGGTCTCCCTTGCAGCTTCTTTTCTCTCTGACCTTTTAGGATCCTTTCCCTTTACATCCTCATTACATGACTTTATCATCTTACCCTTGCTTCCTCTACTATCTCATGTACTCCAACATCCGCATTACATAACCATATTATCTCAGTCTTCTGACATGCCATGTGGCAGATTTTGAAATGAAATATTTGTTATGGGTTTTACTTTTATTTCTTCTTTATTTTATACAATTCTATAATGTTTATTTAAGAATATAATGATCATAAAAAGAATAAGCGCCCAGTGAATTAGAAATATATAAAACAGGTGTACTAACTAATTTAATGCAAACGATGGTAAAATAAGTCAAACTGAAAGGATACATAAAGTTTTGTTTACGTTAGCAGTAATTGATTTTAAAGATTTCTTTCAATATTTATTACATAGAATGAGATTACATTTATGTCGACTATATAACAAAATACATGTCCAATCATTATATGATCTTAATTATGAATTTTCATAAAATTAAAGTACAGTAATAATTGTAAATGAACGAAGTTGTAAATCTTTATGCCTTGTGAATATAAGGTTGTAAAAGAAATTGGAAAAAAAAAAGTTTTATAATATTTTGGTATAACTTGAATATACCATGGAAAATTATTTTTATCACTATAATATTTTTATTATTTATTTCAGTAAAGAAAGAGAGAAAAAATCTGAATTTAGTTTGGAAAATAACTAAAAACAATAAAAAGGATAATTATAGAATATATAATTTGTGTTCTAATAACACCAATCTAAATGTTACAAATATTGCTATACTTTTACAGCTAAAAATAAAACTCGTCTTTTCATTCAAAGTCAACACACTCAAAGTAAAAAATACCTACTCGCAGGCTCCTAAAATTAAGGCTAATTTCGAGATAGGTAGGTATTGCAAAAATATTATTCTTTCCTGCACAATGAAATTGATAAACAAATATTTCTAATTTAAAAGATAACTTTATGATTTCTTAAAGTCCTTTTCATTACTTTCATGACCCCCCGCCACTCTGGCCCTCTTTGCATACCTAATGTGTACCTCAGAGAGCGAGTGGTTACATAAATGAGGGCCCATGTTCTCTCTCACCTTCCTGGAGGCCCCTGTAAGTCGGGCCACCTCGATGCGGTCGGTACCAGTGTCTGTCCAATAGATGTTGCGCGCCACCCAGTCCACAGCGATTCCGTCTGGATGCTCTACCTCTGTCACAATGAGGTCTTCTTGGTTTGAGCCATCCAAATGAGCGCGTCGTAAGGCTCGCGCCTGGCACATACAAACATAAATGTTCTTGTTATGGTACCACACTATAAAATAAACACGCAAAAATTTATCTTTTCATGGGGCTGTATTTTGGTTTGTGTTTTAATTTGAAGCTATGGAAATATTTGTTTCAACTTTGCTTCAAATCGAAAAAAAATTGTCTTTTAACAACTTTATGTATAATTTCGATAAAGGCATCTGGTAGTAAAGTAAACATTATGTAAGATTATTTTTAATGAGTAAAGAAGCAATAGACCACACAAGACTCTAAAACATAAACATAAATTCAACCATGACTAGAATGATTAACTCTAAAATTATCAAGATCATTATGTGTGAGACAATGAAAGACTCAAATTTGCATCCCCATATTGCAGAAAACAATAGTGGTGACTGGTAGGAGCAATTTGGGGTTAATGTAGCGCAATCTTATAAATAAAATCAAAGATTTTAAAAGTATTAAAAATGTATCACAATGAAAAAATATTATCTTCATCGTACAGTCAACAAAAGATAAATGAGAATGGTGATAAAAAAAATTGTATGTTCTTTAAATTGAAAAAATGACACCTGGACACAGGAATCGACCCAGAACCTTTGGCTTAGTACGCCAATGTTCTTATCACAAAGCTATACAAGAGTCGTCCTGTGGCCAAGGTCATGCTTCACTCAAATGGCAGCATAAAGCCCGAGTCAAAGGTAGTTGTGGAAATTGTCAGCTAAATATGCGCAATAATTTGGAGTGAAAGCTATCAAATATCACAAGTCCATCACAGACTATGCCTAAAATGAGTGGAAGACGACTAGCTAGTCATAGCATAGCTTAGCTTTGAAAGTGTTAAAGTTTGAAGAATATAAGGAAGACGTACTTCGTCGTCAGTCCAGTAAAGATACTCTTCAACGGGGTCGAAATCGATCGCAATGGCGTGTTTGACTCCTTGAAGTGGAATGACAAAGTTGGTATAGTCTGGAGAGTCGAGGGAGATGCGGCATATGTCCGTTCGCTGTGCCAACAGCAGTAACTCTTGCGGACCTGCGTTGCAACAGAAAGATAACAAATACCTTCGTTTATTAGAATCCATTATTATCATTTTATAATATTAGATTATATTTGGAAGAAGGTACAGGAAAGGTGGATAGAAACATATAAAAGGAACTAACACAATGAAAAGAACACGGTTCACACTTTATAATGCTGCCATCGGACAAATAGGCAATGGGTGTCTCTTGAATCAAATCGATCATTACATCCCAATTCCCTGAACTAGGTTTCATTCTACCGGAGCTCATCAAAGGGGAGTGCTAAACGCCCAACACAATTTCCGAAAAGAGGAAATCAAAAAGACACAAAAGGGATACAGATATATTATATATTCATTTCCAACGTTCATTTCCTGTGCAATTTACCTATAAAATAAATAAAAATAATACCGTCTAGAAGTTATGAGGATAACTTTCCCACAATAACAGGATTTTGTTTTACCTTCAATTATAATTTTACTAAAAAAAGTTTATGTGAAGTCACATTCAGTTAAGTGGTAAATCAGTGGTTCGGAGCTGGTTATTGGGATTGTAATTACTTTGAGCTAAGCCACTTATAAGCTTTACATTAAAAAAATATATAAAAAATATTTTTGTCAAAACTTTGAGTCTTAAATATTCTGAAGGAATGTATGAACCTATCGATGATTATGATAATAATGATGGTATCCCTAAGAGTAAGAGAGAGCAAGTCATTGTTCGACTTACCGTCGGCACAGGTCAAGTTGTCAACCAGCTTGACGCCAGTGGGACAGGCGCACGTGTACCAGGGCGAGTAAGGAGCTAGCAGACAGAGGTGTGAACAGCCCCCATTGTCCTTCTGGCACGGGGTCTCCCCCGGGGGCTGTCTGGCCGGGTCCCACACTCTGATCCTCATGGGGACGTACTCGCTGTGGAACAGTTCCTTGGGCACCACCGCCTTTCCCCCCGCCCGCTCGTGGTCGCCGCTGCAGTTCGTCTTGTCGAGCATGTAGATCGACCTGACAACAGGAACAAAAGGTTAGCCTGGTTGGTAGTGCATCTGTACATTTAATTTAGAGTCCCGGGTTCAATTCTCGGCATGGCCGCATAAAAAGACTACCAATGGCGAAACAAATTCTTCCTCTATCACAACGATAAATTAGTGGTCAGGGTGAGAGGGTTTTGTGTTAAATTATCTCTAAGTTGTGCGCAGATATAATCACTCAATACAGAAATTACATGTTAAATATTCATTTTTAATTAATCTCTAAAATTTACACTTCGTTTACCTTGAAACGTAGCAGTCTTACCTTGACAGATAACGCTATGACCATATCTTATAAGCTATGCCATAGTGGAATTAAGTAGGGCTGGGCCGATGCCGATTATTAATCCGATCATCGGCCGATTATTGCATAACCGGCGATTCCGATGATCGGTGTTTGAAT